>DWAK01000193.1:0-12915 GCA_018230145.1 Lepidochrysops patricia
GTGATCGAGACGATATCGTACGTAGAGTACGTGCGAGGTGCGGGCGCGGCGCTCGGGTTCTTCCTCTCCTTCTACGTGGTGTGGCTCGTCGCCGTGCTGCTGCAGCGCCACTGCGCCGCAAACGCAGCTGACACTCAAGGTGCTGCTCGCAAGCAGCTTACTTATTTTGTTTTGTAACGGTTTACGACCAAAAGTGCCCAAGCAGTAGAATAGGCAAAGAAAATATCAATGTCAACAGTTCATGAGATCATCAAAATATGTATATCAAATGTATGTCGTATATCAACAAGAATATAAACTACCAAAGATAGAAAGAAAGCGTCTACAAGCATTGTATTAGGGTATGTTGTGTTCGCAGAGGGCGGGACCGCGGTGCTGGTAGAAAATGCGCGTACGCCGCCCGTGCGTCGCCGCCGCGTGCTCAACGACGCCAGCGCACGTAAGACATTCATTTGTTCTAATATAAGATTATAACGTATATGTAATTAATTATATAATTCTTAAATAACAGTACATATTATAGTATAATAAACATGACAAAACGAATGAATAAAAAATATAATCTTATCGCAGAATAAAATTTAGCTTCACAAGTATGTATTTATGTTTACGTTGTTTCCTTACACATTTGCCTTTTTACAGCGAGCTCGTGCTCGGACACGGAGTCGGAGGGGTCTATCGGCGGCGCTGTGGTGGGGGCGGGCACAAGCACGGGCGCGCTGTGGCTGGCGAGCCTGGCGCGGTCGCGGGCGCGGGTGCTGGCGGCGCGCTCGCGACTGTACCTGTGGACGGTGATGACGGTGGCGGTCTTCTATACGCTGCCCGTGGCGCAGCTGGCGCTCACGTACCAGCGCCTGCTGCACCGCTCCGGCGACCAAGACTTGTGCTATTTCAACTTTCTGTGCGCGCACCCGCTGGGCCCGCTGTCCGACTTCAACCACGTGTACAGCAATGTAGGCTACGTGCTGCTAGGTGTGCTGTTCGTGCTGCAGGTGCGGCGGCGGGGCGGCGCGGGTGGGGAAGCGGGGCGTGGCATCCCGCAGCACCGCGGACTGCTGTACGCGATGGGCATTGCGCTGGCGGCGGAGGGGCTGCTGTCGGCGGCGTACCACGTGTGTCCCAACAGCATGAACTTTCAGTTCGACACGTCGTTCATGTACGTGACTGCGGCACTATGCATGGTGCGGCTGTACCAGGCGCGCCACCCGGACATTAACGCGCGCGCGCACGCCACGTTCGCCGTGCTGGCGTTCGTGATCTCGGTAGGCGTGGCTGGCGTGCTGAGTGCCACGCCCGTTTTCTGGGCGCTGTTCACGGCTTTACACCTACTCGCCTGTCTCGTGCTCACCTTCCAGATCTACTACCTCGGCCGCTTCCGTCTAGGTCAGTTAAAGCATGTATTAAATAATATCCTGCTACTAAGTTAGTGATACCCTAAAAACGACTAAGGTGATTATTATGCTGATATTTTTTCGGCAATATAGTTATATGCTGTGTATAATCCTAATCCATTCAGATTTGTTTATTATCATTTGTTGATAAATTGTATATTATAAAAACATAAGTAATCATAATTCTACGCGGATAATTTTATATATTATTGTATTGTATCAGCAAACCCCATGACTTTTTCCGCTGCTAATGTTATTAATATTATGTGCATAGAGAAGGGAATCGTGCCGCGCGCGTGGCTGGCGCTGCGGCGGCGCGGACTGGCGGCGGCCACGCCCACACACTGCGCGCGTTGCGTCATGCTGCTGCTCGCCAACCTCGCCAACTGGGCTATCGCCGCTTACGGGTGGGTGAATAAAATTGCACTTTGCACCGAAATGCAAAACCATTAATTGGGCTGCTTTTGATAAAAGTCATACAATAGGCTACGGAGAAAGAAGTTAGGTTAAACATTATTCCGATAAAAGTACAGGGCTTCTGCAGGAGATAGCACATACGTACGCGCAACATTTATTATAGAAATGGATATTAAATCTGAATGGAATAATGGAATGTGAATATAACGGGCCGCATTGTTTTTTTTGTTCGGCAGGCTGACGTCGGACGGGCGCGACTTCGCGTCGCACCTCCTGCTGGTGATGCTGGGCAACCTGTTCCTGTACACCCTGTTCTACATCGGCATGAAGCTGCTGACGGGCGAGCGGCCGCGCGCGCACAGCTGGGCGTGGGTGGCGGGCGCGCACGCCGCATGGGCCGCCGCCTCCTACTTCTACCTCGACCTCAACACCAACTGGGCGCTGACGCCGGCGCAGTCGCGGCGTGAGAACCGCGCGTGCTCGCTGCTGCGGCTGTACGACGCGCACGACGCCTGGCACTTCCTGTCCGCCACCGCCATGTTCTGCTCCTTCAACATGTACCTCACGTTGGACGACAACCTCGCCGCCGTGCCGCGCGACCAAATCGCCGTCTTCTAGACCAACTCACGTGCAATATGATTTCATTCCCTGATAATTTACATCGTTGTGGTTTTCGCTCTATTGCGTATTCGCTTGATACAGTTTAGATTCAGATATACAGATCACAATATACCTACTGATGAAAAGGAGAAATCGTTAAAGGGATTTTAACATTTACTTATACATACATTTTTACATTTCTTCACACTAATTTAGGAATATAGTATCGTCTTTAATTAACGTGCTCTCTGCTTACAATATTTGCGCGCTCAATGCTGTAATCATTATTATAATTGTTTTAATCCGCGCATGTCGTACTAAGTTCCTCGATGTTATTATACGAACGATTGTTTATAAAATGATATAAATAAGGATATAATAATGTATAAAGTGTAATTACTCCGCTAGTACTAAAACGTAACTTTAAGTAGACCAATAACAGACTGGGCGTTGGATGTATTTGAATATTATGACTGTGGTCTCAGTCTGTTGCATTAATTGTATATAGGAGGCTCAAAACTGCTTTGTATACATGTTCAGGTCCAATATAATTTCACAAGATGTTAAATGATCGTGTTATTAAATATGTAGCATAACTTCTACAGTACCTTTTTTTAAATTCGATTAATTAGGATCTGAACGAACTTTTTATCATTATATTGTATTTATATGTGTAGGCGCAATTCATGACTGCAGCTAGTTTTAATTTCCTGTTCACTAAATAATGTTAATGTAGATAATTTTCCAAAGTAATATATTAAAATGTTTATTAATAAATACGATGTAAAATATATAGATATATAATTGATATAGGCTGGCCCGTGGCCGTCCTCCAGGATGGCTATGGCCGTATTCTAATCAGATCAGGTCACAATGACTAGCTACTAGGACAGTACGGAGGTTGATAACACTATTCGAGTCGAGGTACGATGGATTGTGAAAGATTAATGCCTTAATTCGTTATCAAATGTATATGTTTAAGAAATAATATTGCGATTATGTGTAAGTAAGCATATAGGACGATCTCGACGTTAATACTGATTGTTGTCAGTTTTATTGTAACTGTAAAGAACTAGTCGCTATAAATATTATTTTTATACGAGTTATTTTATTTACACCTTTTGTAATATTCCACTCTACTATTAGTTCTACCTCGGGACACAAAATGTACTTGCATTACAAAAACAACGAGTCATCAGACTAATTATTAAAATAGTATTGTGACACATGATTAAAGGCTAACTTTTCCATGGCCAGATAACTTTTATTTGGCCGCTCATCAGTCGAAGTAAAATTCATGTTATTTATCAGGCGGATAAAAGTTATCTGAGCATTGAAAAATCAGGCTTAAGTATAATATTAATTATAAATCAATTTCAAATAAAACACAAGGGTAAGTAATATAACTTTATTGTAAGTATATCATTTCCAATTCGAAGCTATACCCACTATACAGGTTAAGCCGGTCTCGCCGGCGCGCTTAAAGCTCTGCCCGCCGCGCCCGCTCCCGCCCCGCCTCCTCGCACACCAGGACCGCCCATTTGTACAACGTTCACTTTACATTTACCTTCTACGGACCTAACGCTGCGGGCTAAGACGTGCAGGCCCGTCGACAACCGTCGGACTAGCTCAAATGATACATAATATAACACTAAATTTATATAACTACTGAGATGCGACATTTAATATATTATCTCCGAATAGTAGCTACACGAGATGACTCAATACTATACCTAGATACATAGTTCCATGAAAAAATATGTGTATCGTATATAGCACACGAGTAATACTGTAGTCGGCGGCGAGGGGCGCGGGAAGGCGGGCGACGGTACACGTATAGGTACAATATACACGTACGAGTATAATATCTTTACAAATCGGTCTCCGGGGAGACAGGACAAGACGCGAGTTGAGTATTAGTAAATTCGTTACCGGCTAAATATACATTCATGAATCACATAAAAAGTTCTGTTTCGCTTACGCGACTACACCATAGGAGAGATTCATTATAATATCACAAAAGGTTACAAAAGGGTTATTTTAAATATTTTGGCATCACCGAGGTCCGGCCGCCGCCGGGAGGCCCGGGACGCCGACGGTCGGTGCGGTTAGGCCAACATACAATAATGCAATAAATGGATTAATTTGAACCGCCGTCATCCCGCGGCGCTGCGGCCGGTACTTTATTGTCAAGGTGCGCGCGAGCGTCCGGGCCGCCCGGGAGCGGCGTCGGCGGGGGGGGGGGGGGGGGGGGTACTTACTACAAGTATACACATAATTACATAGCTCTCTTTACCGTCTATTTACGTGGCGACGTAAGCAAACGACTCGAACAAAGTCAGAATGAACTATTTGATTTAGTTTTTTACCTATTAAAGAGTTACTCGGGGTTAAACCCTAATGCCGTAGAATCATTTCGCCAGCTGCCGAGAATACATATATGGATAATTCTAAAGTCACGGTGGCCACGCGACAAAATTTATCGAAGCTCTACTTTTGGGTACCTATACATGATCTAAAAATTAAGTGATGTCGTAGCTGCATCGAACCCGAGCGGCGCTCCGTTGCGAAACGATAACCGCAAATAATATTTTCATACATTTTTATTACAAAACATTACAAAATTAAATAATAATAAATTAAAGCATCAACGAGATATTTACAGTAGCGCGCGTGACGTCACAGGCTGGCGTCGCGCACGAGTCCGTTCAATGTTAACACTCACGAACCATAGACAAAGTTATAGCAAACGAAACAACATAAAGTAGACCATACACTCAAGGTTACCTAACAGGTTGCCTGTGCAGGTAAACATGTATGTAAACCTGCACAGTTCTGTAACGTACACGTTCAGGTATACCTGTCAGGTAAACCCTTGTGTGTATGGCCAGTTTTACATGAAGGCTATCTTCACAGCTCAGCGGTGGCGCGGGGCGCGCCCGCCGGTCAGCCATTGCTGTTGCTTTGTGACCTCTGCTCGAACATAGCGGCCATATCTCTTATATTGTACGATGGCGAGACTTTTTCCTTCCTGAAAATATATAATCGTTAAATAAAAATCGTATCTTAACTTATGACTGAAACCTATTTGTGTATCATTGATAAACTGAAATACATACATACTATGGCCTTATTGTACATTAGGTCTATAGCATCGATGTTTACTCTCGTAGTAATATTTGTATCGTGGAATATACTTTCTATTTTGTCATATTATACTACTGTATGGTAACATAAATTCTAGACGAAAAACTATCACCTACTTCAAAATATATTTTTAAGAGAAATAATATTATGTGGGCTTACTAATTTATTCTTATTGATTAAAGCATTACAAGAAAACTATGAATGAGGATGATATAGTGTTAATTTATAGTAATGTGTGTGGATGTGTGCGTGCGTGGGCGGGACGCACCTGGGCGGTGCAAGGTCGGTGGCGCTGCGGGCGAGCGTGAGGCGCGCGCGCTGGCCCAGGTCCACAGTGTTGCGGCGCTCGAAGGCTGGCGGCTCGCCGCCCCCCGCGCCCTCCGCTCCGCCCGCCTCTCGCCGCAGCTTGAGCCGCGTCAACTGCTCGGGGCCGCTGCGAAACGACTGAGAGCCGTACTTCTCTCGAAGAAAATTCCTCCTCTCCTCCTTATACTTCTCTATCCGCTCGCGACTCAGCTTTCTCTCTGCGTCGAAGCCGATGAGGTTCCGCAGGTCGGGCTTGCGCGCGTCGAACCGCTGCACCAGGCAGATCTTGTTCTCGGTGGTGGGCGTGACGCTCTCGGGCTTGGGCTCCGGCTCCTCGGTGTTGAGGTTGAGGTCGGGCAGGAACCTCGGCCGCCGCCGCGTCTCCCTCGCCTCGAAGCTCCCGCGGTGGTCCTCGTCACCGCCGAACTCCTTCACGAATGCGTTCTCGTCCAGCGAGCGAGCGGTGGAGTTCTTCGTCAGCCTGTAAGCGTTGGGCGACGTCGCCGGCGCGTCGGGCCCGGCGACACGCTCGACTCGCTCGAAAGACAGGGGCTCGCGCTCATCGGTGGGGCTTTCGAAACGCACGGCGAGCTCGCGTACACTGACCGGTGCGAGATTGCCGTTGTCGCTAGCGTCGTCAGTGCCACCCGCCGTCGCGGCGGGTGCTGCCGATCCTTCGACACGCACGTTCTCGTAGTTCGCGTGTCCGTCGTCGCGGGTCGTGGCGAGGGCCACCCGGAGCTCCGGTCGGTCAAAATCCACGTTTTCGTAGGCGCTCTCCGCCTCGGGGGTTTCGAGGATCATGGCGTTGACCTCTTCTATGCTCTTTTTGAAAAACTTGACCTGGCTGTAAACGTCGAGGTCGACGGCGGGCGCGGGGTCGATGGGCTGACGAGCCTCCTGTGCGGGCAGGCTGGCGTTGGCGACGGGCACGGGCGCCTCCTCAACGATGGCCAGGCTGCGCTCCAGCGTCGAGTCCTCGTACGCAGAGTCCCGCTCGTTAGTGGGCGTGTCGGCCTCACCGAGCGGTTCGTAGTCGGCCGACTCGGACTTGCTCGGGGAGCGGAACGTGATACTGATGGTGGACTTTAGTGGGCTCCGCGGCGGGCTGGCGGGTGAAGCGTGCGACGTGGCGTCGGACAGGTCCACATAGTCGGGCCCGTCGTCTGGCTCGTCGGGTTTGAGGCTGCCGTTGGAGTAGATGGAAGAACCGGGGCGCGAGCTGGCGGCAGTGTCGCGGCGGTCGGACGCGGACGAGCCGGACACGGCGGACAGCCGGTCGAGCTGCCGGTAGCTGACGTCGGCCGAGCTATCGAGGTTGCTGCCGGAGCAGTCGCGCGACAGGCGGGGCGGATCGGCGGCGCGCAGCTCGCACTCCAGACACTGGCCGCGGTCGCAGACGCGGCACGCCCCCACGGTGATGGTGCGCGTGTGGCCGCTGGTCTCCGAGTCACTATCAAGTGGGTCGTAGCGCGGCGTGACGGGCGTGGCGGCGAGCGAGGCAGTAGGCGAGGCGGCGGGGGAAGCGGCGGGCGAGGCGCGCTCGGGCCAGTGCACGGCGATGCGTGTGGCGTGGTGGTCGCGGCCATGCCACGTCAGGCGCGCGGGCCGCTCTACTTCGCCACCGGACTGCATCGCGCTGTATCGTCCGCCGTTTTTTTGTTTACGCGGTGAATTTCTCTCTCTGCAATCGGAGAGTCGGTTAGGCGCGGCGAACGTCCACCCTCTGTGTTCCATGATTCGGTTGTTTTTTTTTTTCGTATTCGATTAATGGAGCATGATAACAAGGAAAAATTACAGGGAAGAGACAGCATTAAGTTCCATAAAAATATTCAACAACTTCGACTCTCGTTATATTTGGTTGATTATTATGGGCAGATTACTGTATTAGTGCACACAATGAACTTTTAGAAGCGCATATAAAACCCAAACGCCGTTAGCAGGGTTAGACGGTTACCGGGGTTCGGTATATCGGGCGATAATTTACCTGGCCGGCGGCCGGGAAGGCGGTCGACAATACTTTACGCTTTACTACCCTGAAACGACAAACTTACGGTGAGCGCGGGGCGGCGGCGGGGCGGGGCGCTACACGAGGTGCAGGATGCACCTTGTGTATGCTTCATGTAGTAAAGGTCAAAGCGGGACTAACTAATGTCTACACGGAAGGACCGTGCACATGCAATTTAAACAGACGTTTTTGATATTATTATCAGACAAAAGTGCTAAAATAATATCAGTCAGTTAAAAGGGGGAATGTGTACTGATAAAAACTTGTCGTGCGTTAAATCCCCTGGAAGAGCGCTATGTTTTGAAATGCCTTCAAAGACTTATTTTGGTCTATTATTCGGCGCATTATGCATAATGGAGTTTAAAGGGGAGTTTACACATGGTGTTGCCATCACACTGCCGCCCGGCGTGTCTCGCCGTACCTCCCAAATATAACGATGTCACACGATGTACGTACGGTGTAGTCACGAAGACGAGCCTACCTGAGTTTGACGCTGACGGCTGCGGGCGCGGCGGCGGAGACGGGCGCGGGGACCACGGCGGGCGCCTGCGGACTGTCGCGGTCGGTGCACAGGCGCTTGCCGGGCGCGGGCTGCGCGGGCTCCGGCTCATGGTCGATGTAGCCCAGCTGCGCCACCTGCCGCTCCAGCCGCTCCAGCGCCACACGCTTGCGCTCCGCTAGGTCGGGCGGCGGACGACGTGGCGACGGCTCCGCGCTGGGGCCAGACGCGGGCGACGAGCACCACGACTCCTGCGGCGGCGGCGCATCGTCCTCCTCGCTGAACATGTGGCGGTCGCGCTCCTGCGGCGACAGTCGTAGCCGCATGCCCGCCAGCTCCGCCTGCCACGGCTCGAAGTACGAATCGCACGAGGCGGAGCGCGCGTGCGCCCGGGTCGTCTTCTCTCCGCGCTCGCCGCGCGCAGGCGAAAGCGGCGCCAACGCATCCGGCTCGGACGTCAGCGACTCGCATGACTTGGCACGCGTGGCCGCGGCGACGACCGCGGGCGGAGGCGGTGCGGCGGCTGGCGGCGACACCACGGCCCGCGGCCGCTGCTGCTTGCTGCGGCTGAAGAGCCCGCGCCAGCCCGACGGCGACCGCTTCAGCGCCCGCTTCGTACCTGCGCACGTGCACACATTTAGACTCCCAGTGCATTTATTAGAGATATACACGTGTGGAGGTGTTGTGCTTTAGATCTCGTGAACTCACCCGGTAGCGGGAGATCCAGTACCGTATGATACTGAGGTAGATTGTTAGGTCCGGATCCGACCTGGAAATAAAATGCATAATGATAATAGATTAAGCTTTAAAAACACAGTACTACACGATTTGAACTTTCAGGATTAACTTAAAACGTTCAATATTGGAATTTAAATTTTCGAAATAGTTAATTCGTGAAAGAGGAACGACAAATGTATGATCCTGATAAAAATGTGAAATTATAAAAGAAAAAGAAGCACCTCGATATACTTGGGCCGCAGGTGCGAGGCGGGGCGCAGCTGGGTGCGCGCGGCTGCCGCGATGGTGCCGCAGGGCGCGGGCGCGGACGGCGCGGGGGGGGCCGCCCCTCCGCCTGCACGTCCACGCCGTCGCGCCTCCTCCAAGCTGAGGAAACACGCAATTAGCCCATTAAACTTTCTGACTATTACGGTCAGTTATCGATAGCGTACCACATTAAATATTTATAAGAGGCTTACCTTAGCAACTTGGTTGGCGGGTTGACGGGCAGGCTCTTGGGCCTCCTGCACGGCTCCGCCCCGCGCAATTCCACCTGCACCTCGCTTTCGTTGTCCTGAAACAGAGTGCTCGCGTAAGTTATTGTTTTCAAGTGCGTGTTTTTGTGCATGCGAGTGTAGCGCGTGACCGCTCACCATGTCGAGCGAGTCGGGGCCGGAATCGTCCGCCTGGTCGCCTGCGAACAGGTCCTCGGCGTAGCAGATGAGAAACTCGGTGACTACGGCCTGCACGGCGACGCCCTGCAGCGCGTGTTGCGGGTGCGGCGAGCGCAGCAGGTTGGGAGCCCACACGATGGCCATGTTGCGCGCCGTCATGCCGGTAGATTCGGCGAGCAGCGAAACCCGGCGTAAATGGCGCGCCAGGTGCGCCAGCGTGCGGTAGTGTGGCGGCGGCAGCTTAGCCACGGTATCACGCATCGCCCGCAGCCGCTCCGCCTCAGTGGGGCGCTGCACGGCCGAAACGAAAGAGTCGTACAGGCGGTACGTGCACAACGGGTTGGGCAATTCGCGGAAGTAGGTCTTGAGCAGCGAGGCTAGTGCGTGCGGGTCGCGCTGCAGCGCCGTCTCCACCTCGGCGGTGGGCGGCGCCGCGGCGGCGTCGAAGGCGGCGCGCAGACGCTGCGTGAGCGCGGCGCCGCCCGACAGCCGGTACACGCCGTCGACGGCGCCGCGCCGCTCGATTCCGGCGGCGCATGCCTCCAGCACAGCAGGTACGTCGCGGCCGCAGTTGAGCAGATGCTCGCCGAGGTCGCAGCCGAACACGCGCTCTCGCAGGATGCCCTGGCGCTTGAGCGAACGCCGCGACGGCCGGGACAGGATGAAGCTGCGGAACAACGAGATAAGCTTGCCGTGCTTGCGCAGCACAGGCTTTATGGGCGCCACGGCCACGGAGCCTACGATGGGCGGTGGCTGCGTCATGTGGCGCGGCACCTTATCGCCGATCACGGCCACGCAGTTGTGCGGGAAGAAGCCCACGCGGAAGCCGCGCTTGCCGCGCCACCATAGCGACTCCTGCGGGCCTGCGCACACATCGAAAAAACAATATTGAAACTTCTGTTCACCTTTGCCCAAGCGTATCGTGCAAAAAAATTAAATTAGATTATTTATAACATATTATATGTATATAATTTTACAGTATTAAACATTTTTTGACAGACGTAGAGTTATTTGATAACTATCGTTTTCTGAGAAATTTGAACATCTCTGCTTAGGCGCCGTTACATTGAAATTTTAAAATAATTCGGTAAGTGCCTACGTAGATTAATGTAGATTAATATGACAAAATGTCAAGGTGCTGACCAGGCATGTCGATGATGGAGATCATGTCGCCGACGTCGAAGCTGATCTCGTCGCGCGCCTGCGACACGTACTTGCGCACGGAGTAGGCGGCCGCCACCGCCGGCGTATTGATGGAGCTCGAGTCCTCGTTCGCCACCAGCAGCTTGTGTCCTGCGCACACCGCAAACACATAATAGTAAATGCAACGAGTGCGATAAGGAGTCGATTGTCTTCGAGAGAAGTTAGACGCGCGAGCGAAGCGAATACATTTACTTTAGAACTAATTAAAATATTTACATATTATGAATGACTATTTGTTGCCTAAATCAATTTAAAAAAAAAGAGGTACACGACTGTTTCAAGTTATTTATTTTATATTAATTTAATAAAAAATTGGTGAACTCCTGACGGTACCCTTATTATCCATCTGGAACCAGTTGAGTGCGGGGCCGCAGTTGATGGAGTCATCGGCGATGATGGACAGGTGGTGCACGTAGTCGGCCACCAGGCGGCGCCAGTCCGCGCCTCGCGCCCGCGCCGCGCGCAGCTCCGGCAACCCCGACACGCGGCGGTCGTAGATGCAGCGGTGCAGCATGTCGTCCAGTTGCAGGAAATTGTCGCGGCTGCGTGCCAGCGTCCACTCGCGCACGTCGCTGCCCTCGCTCCAGCTGGCGCTCAGTGGCCGCGCCTCCTCGCCCACCTCGGGGCTGGCCACGTGCGAGCGCACGCGCAGCCACACCCACTCCTCGTCGTCGTCGGCGGTGGCCGCGGGGGACTCAGGCGACTCGTCGTCGGGCAGCAGTTCCACGCGCAGGCCACCTAGCGCCACACGCTCGTAGTGGAAGTGCGCGCACTCCTCCAGCTTGGGGAAGCGGCACACGGCGCCGCGCTCCGTCTCCAGCGGGGACGCCTGCGCCGCGCTGCCCGCCAGCACTGTCAGTGAAATGGAGCCTGCGACACGGACATAATATTGAGTGTTCGTTCGGGGCTGGCAGTCTGCGGGGCGTGGCCCGCACCGATCACTCCACCCACCTGGCGTTTCTCTCTTGACTTCCGCATCGTTAGAGCGCGCCGGTTGACTCCGCGAGTCCGAGCTGAATCGGACGGACCTGGGATGATACATCACATATATTTGAATCAATAATACACCCATTTTCAAACTCTTTGCTAAGTAATTCCTAAAGTAATCAGTTTTTTTATCGATAAATAATTGAATGACAAAAATGACAAAATTTACACTTTCATGTTGTACAAAAGCTACTGCAAGTCTACCACTAATCCATTGAAACGTTACAAGGGCCGAGTATTGCATTTGTTAGTGGACGCAATTTAATTTTTGGGACATTTTATAATAAGGACAAAATACTTTTACCTTCTTTTACGATTTTTTGTAGAACTCATAGTTTCCGAGATGTCTGCAAACATGGGGTTAAATTTCCATAGACATATCCCAAAAATAAAATTGCAAATCTCATGTAACATTTCAATGGACTACAACCGACACCTATGTAAAGCATGTGTGGATACACACCAATGGTTTTATTAGTTTGTGATATTGAATTGTAGGAAGATCTACCTGTGGAAGGTGACGGTGCAGGGCGAGTCGGCGTCGTCGTAAGGGCGCGCCGCGAGAGACTGGCACGACATCACCGAGCCCTGCGGGGAACCCCGCTCCGCCCGCTGCTGCAACATACAACCACCATCGTTACTACATACTAGTTACTACAAGCTTCACATGCGCGTAGATTGCTTTTAATTTAGACCTTATTATAGAATATGCTATATTATAGATATATGTATAAATTAACATCTTATAGACTATATCAATGGCGAGGAGGCTAAACAACTCTATTACTATCGGCTTCCCTTTTGACTCCGTATTTCAAAATTTCCTTATCGCACTGTGCTGTATGTACACATACATATCCCCCAGTGATGGCTTCCCTCTAAAGAAAATACACCCTTCGCTACTGGGCTACATTATATTCTATCCATCTATATTATTATACAGCACAGGTGAGGCGTCAGTACATA
>DWAK01000194.1:0-12908 GCA_018230145.1 Lepidochrysops patricia
GTTCCTGAGATTGGCGCGTTTAAACAAACAAACTCTTCCGCTTTATAATATTAGTGTAGACTCACTAGGCTGACTTCCTCTGGTAGTGCTGCACGAGGTGCTGCTGCTTGTCCAGCGCGATGAAGGTGGCGCGGCCCACGTCGTGCTGCTTGAGGTGCTCCACACACGCCTGCGCCGTCTCCACGCTGTCCACCACGACGTTGTCCAGCGCGCCGCAGCACGTCGATATGGCGACGTCGTATTTGCTATCTATGCCGCCTAGGTCACCCTGAAACATTTTTTTATTCACAAAGATATTTAAAACTGGAAACGTTGGCGCGCATTGTGAAAAACGATGACCGTGCGTGTAGTAGCAGTAAAAGTGTAGACGTAATTATTACCAATCTGCCGAATATGCCCGGCAGGCGGCCCGACTTCTTCTCCTTCATCAGCGAGTCCAGCACGCGGCCGCGGGACCGGTTCGCGCTCATCGCCTGACGAGACTCTTCCAGCTGCGCTCTGTGCGACGAGATTATAATAATATTTAATAATAATATCTATGGACGCTTCGCACCACGTCAGCCTGGTCCCGTGGTAAGTACCCGAAGGACTTGTGTTACGGTGACCGGACAACGGGAAGTATATTTAATACTTCTGTACTATATGTGTATTTAAAAATTTTATTATATTATACACATATACACATATTTAATAACATCTATGACTCAGGAACACAGAAACTTTCTGTTCCATCGGCGGGATTCGAACCCGCGATCGCCGGCTTGAGAGCTAAAACCACACCACTGAGCCACAGAGGTCGTCATGTCATGGTCAACGCTCTAGCCAAACCTTACACACATTCCTCTCGTTATAAAAAGCTAGCATGGACATAGGAGTATACCGAGGCACACTCTATTTTCGCGAAGAAAGCCGCGGGTTAAAGCTAGTCTATCATATGATACGATGGCTCTTTTATTAATAAGAGAAGGCATGATGTTGACAAGCAATCACCACTAACATGTATAGGGGAATCTGGGCTTTAAAATTTATTATTATTATAAACATATTATAAAGAAGTAATTATAATTTAAATTACTATTTACCTCAGAGTTCTGGCCTGTGCGGCTATATTAGACTCCTCAGTCTTGAGGTTCTGCAGTTTGTTTCGCATTTGAACCAACTCTTTCTCTTGTTTTGGTACAGTTTTCGACAATTCTTCTTGTTGGCTGTAATAAACAATATTATGATATTTATACATCTATAATATAAAAATGACTCGCAAAATGTGTTAGTAAGCGCATAACTCAAGAACGCTTGAACAGATTAAACTGAAAATTGGTAGGGAAGTAACTAGGACCAGGAGGTCATAAAACACTTTTTAACCCGGTCCCGTCGTTCCCGTGGGACGTGATTTGTTGCCTCTAAGGCGGAACAAAGTTCGCCGGGTCAGCTAGTATTTCATATATATTTGAATATGTTTTATGACTTAACCACAAGTGTACAGTATTTTATAGGCTTATTGAAGACAAAAGTAACGAAGTCTATAATAAGATAAATATTCAAGCAATGAAGAACTTACATTTTCTTTTCAGCCAAATCTTTTGTAGCATTCTCATAAGACTCGGTCATTTTATTTAGTTTTTCATTTTCTTTCTCTTCTGTACTCAAATATATTTTCAGCTCTGATTCCGCCAATTTGAATTCTTTGTTTGCTTCATCTACGATTTTCTTTAGGTCAATCAATTTTGCTTGTAATTTATCCTTCTGTTCTTGAAGGCCTTGCGTTTTTGATCTGTAAATTATCATGTGATGTCAATATGACTTTGTGCAAAGTATAAGGCCCAAAGGGATCTCTTTTAGAGCTTTACCGACCGACCGAGCGGTGTGATATGGTCAGTCACTTACTAGTGTCCATCCATAAAGTACGTCACATGAATTTCATTCACATTTCCCCCCCCCCCCTCCCCCTTGTCACATTTGTGCGACAATCAAAACTTCGATAGATAGCGAGATTCAGAACTGTGCTGATAGCCGTTACAAATGGTTAGCAAAAATTAATATACAAGTATGTTCCCCGACCTGACACTGGCCATCATTTTCTGCAGTTCCTCCTCAGCTTGACCCTTACTCTCTTTGTTTTTCACCAACAATTTCTCGCAATCCTCAATGTCGCGTCTGTTCTTATCAGGAACCTATGAAATTTTTCAAATTAGTTTTAATACACTTCTAATTTAGGTACAATGTCTTTAATGTTTTGAGTTGCAGGGAAAATTTATGGAAATAAAATAAATAAAATAGTATGAATAAAAACCAGAAAACCAAAATAATATCAAATCAAACCAGTTATTCCTGAGATAAGCGCGTTCAACTAAACAAACACTTTAGCTTCTAATATTGGTATAGATATATACTAATATTATAAAGCGGAAGAGTTCGTTTGATTGTTGTTTAAACGCGTTTAAACTGTCCGATTTGAAAAATTCTTTCACATTTGGATAGTCCATTTATCGAGAAACGCTATAAGACCAATACGAACGGAGCAGTAATAAAAATGTCTCAAAATCGGTAGAATCGTGATAAAATGTTGCGTTTTCAAAAGAAATTATACCGCGCAGACGAAGTCGCGGGCAAAGGCTAGTTGAAGAATTAATCATGATTCATGGGTCTGTAATATTGTGTGTCTTTGTCTTTATCTTACTTATAAGAAAAGAAAAATATAATGTAACATATAACACAATATTTTGATATCTACATATTATAACATAGATATATTATAATATTATTATAAGGTTAGCAGGCAGTAGGTACTTACCAATTCCAACTCAATCAACTTTCCTTTCTCTTGTTCTAGAAGTTGTTCCAGGTTTTTCTTCTTTTTGTTGGCCTGTGTGATATCTCCCTGGACCGAGACAGTCTTCTTCTTGCAGGATTGTAACTTCTCTACTATTTCGTCTTTTTGCTTTTGTAATTTGTCGTATTTTCTATGGAAAATTAAAGTAATAAGTAATAACATGAAAAATCAGAAGTTTCATTGCAAGTTTAGCTTTAAAAATAGATGTTTAACATTAACACTACATTTTAAAAAGTAAATAATAATGAAAAGCCTACAATATATATTGCTCAGACACAAACAGTACTTACTGTGTTCCAACTTTCAGTTCTGTAGTCTTTTCGTGTAACTCTTCCTTCAGTTTAGCCAGTGTCTCATCAATGCTGCTCAGTGTTGCTTTTAGTTCTTCCATTTCCTTATTCTTACTCTCTATTATTTTATTTGTTTCATGACTACAAAGAATTTCAAATTAAGGGATGTTTATAAATTGCAAACATTTGAGGGCTTTATGACTTGTCATGTGACTTTTCCAATCTATTAGTAATCAGACAAAGACAGCAGGATTGTTTGTATCCATTAAAATGACAAAAGTCATGGGTATTCTGACTTTTCATTCACAAAAATAAGGCTGAAAACATGTCATATGTGTAAAATCTTCGCTTGCATACAACTGCAGTGTTTTCCTGGATACAAGAGAACTGAAGATTCTACACCATACTTTCGACAAAGGTGCATCAATCACCACTCACATATACTTCTGCAGCAGCATGTTCCGAGTCCGCAGTGTGGTGTTGGTCAAGTTCATCAGCTCAACAGCTTCTCTCATCGGCTGCTCCAACTTCAACTTCTCTTGTTCCACCAGCCGTACTCTGTTCAACTTCTCTTTCCGCATCTCACTGTACTCTTCTACTTTTACTGACAGCTTTTCTATAGGTTCCTGTACCAAAGTATTAGTCTTGTTATAATTGTGGTTCATTAAATGGTGTACATTTAAAAGTGGAATTGAATTGTATATCTTGCATATTTGCAAGAAATAAACAAAATAATAGCACTAAGGTTACTTATAACAATAAGTAACCTTGGCCTAGTCCTATTCTTCTGTTCATCCAAAGCAGACATTAAAAATTAAGTGAAATGACAGGTACATTTTCAATATAAAAATGTTACCTTATATCTAGAAGTGCCAATAATATCTTCCAAGTACTCCAACATTCCAGACTCATGTTCCGTGAGAGCTTTGGGCTTCATCATAGCAATCTGTTCTACCTCCCCCTAAAAATAACGGTGTTATTTTTAAAAATGTTACCTTCTAAAATAATAATATACTCCATATTCATTGCTTCATAAAATAAATATGCATTATATTATTAACGAGGAATATAATATTATTTTTACTAATTTTACCTGTAAAATTAGAAATCTGTTGTGGTCCAAATCAATGCCATTGGATCTGAGCATTTTGGCTACTTCCTTAAACTGTACTCTTTTTCCGCTTAGTGTATAATATGATGAGTTGTCTTTGTGTGCTGTGCGGGCAACAACAATCTCACTGTTTGGTACTATTGTGAATTCTTCTCCTTCCTGAAAAAAGTTGCACAAAAACTACTTTTAGAGGTTTATATATAAGATACAGGGTTAGCAAGTAACCCCAAAATATTACTATGCAAGCTTTCAAATAAGGCAGTAAAACCTAATGATTTTTTTTAATAGTAGGTACTTTGATTATATACTACAGACAGATTGAGCATTAGACCGTGCAAAAACTTCGAAAAAAATAAATGAATACACATAGACATATTGAATGAATTTGTATGACATGACATGAGTGTAAGAGCGGTCATGCACACAAGCATAGAAAAGTTGGCCTGTTTTTGTGCTCTCATTTATTAGGTGAAGCTAAATCTAGTGTAGTATATTACAAAGAGTAGGTAGTTTTAAAAATTATTATAGCAGTAAAGTAAGAAATATTACCCCATCAATGATTTGGCAGAAGTGTACAGCAACACTTGCATTTGTAATGTTCGGGTATTTGCTAGAAGAGTGAATAAGAACAGAAATCTTCTTTGACCTGATTTTAGTGGCTCGGTAACCAAAGACGAACAACATTGAATCTATCACATTACTCTTGCCACTGCCGTTGGGTCCAATTATAGCTGTAAAACTCTGAAAGAACAAAGATATCATATAAAGAGAGACAATTTTTAATTTTTTGCAAGTAAATTAATTTAAGACTTTGTATACAAATGGTGAAAAACTACAGGGTGACAGTGATGGAAAAATCCACAGGCCTTAACCATAAAGGCCCTCTTGTCTCATTTTTACCTTTACTTAGTGCATATTATTTAGCCACTGAATACAACATACCTTATGAAAAGGACCCAACACTTGAACCCCGGCGTAACTTTTAAAATTTTCATTAACTATGTGAGTTATTATCAACCTTGGGCCAGTAGTATCGAAGGTGAGAGCCGGTTTAGGCGCTGGAGGTATGTATATGTCGCCTATTCTTGTTCCACCCTCTTCGTCGTCGGATATATGATCTATGTCATCGTTGTCTAGTTCTCTGTTGCCATTCTCGTTTGCATTTTGACTGGGGTTTTCATCAACTTCCATCGGTTCTTCATCTCCCTTTTTTTTCTTGCTTTTCTGCATTTTGACACTTTTCCAGAAGAAAGAGCAGATGAATAATAATTAGTTCATAAGTTTCAGCATAAACTTTGCCAAAACAGTTCCCATAAAAGTTTAATTTAAAAAGTTTTATTTAATAAAAGTCCCATTAAAATAAAGATCTTTGTAAACAATTTACAACCAAAACCCAAAACGGTTTTTTGATTTTGACCATAGATTATAATGTAGGTACTACTAAGAATTTTGACTGTTGACAGCCCGCGACTTGAGTTAATCTTTTTCGCTCATAGTGCAGGCCATAGATTATAGTTATCTTCTACTTAAGCGTGCAGGCTTTAAATAGTCTTTCGACCTTGCCATCTAGTTTTTCCAAAGTTAATAAGTTTTTCGTAGAAGTCTTGGTCGTAAGTCTTTACGTAGGTATTGTGTAAAAATATGGCTTGTCCTGATTTTTTTAAAATAATGACATCGTGTTAGTATTATTAAAGATCAAGCATTACACGTAAATATCAAGCTATATATTCTTATTTTTAAATAAGCCTTCCTTTGTAACAAGAAAAAAAAACTGTCACGTATTATTACTACCTACTTAAATTTAATCTTAGACCGTAAAACTTTCTAACCTTGGGGCCGCACGTCTGCATGCATCGTCCGAATCATTAGCGGCGAAGCTTTGGACAACAAACATGATAATGAACAAAGCAGAATATGCGACCATGTTGCGCAAATGGTTAGCGCGCTAAATTTTTCCTACATCTTTCGTACAACGTCATCGTTATCGCCTCCTTCGCCTAGACGCAGCCCGAAAATGCGTGACGATAGCCGATAACGGCTGCGTGTATCGTGCCATTGCACGATATATCATGACGATAGACGCAGGTGCGGTTGGAGCATTACGATTCAAAATCCTTATTTCCGAAATATCTACCTTTTCCACCGCCTATTCCGTAACGTGTAAAAAAAATATGTGTACGATGTTTGTACAACTGTCAATTTTATATTTTTATGTCAATGTAATTTCAAAAATGGCGAATCGCACGGTGAAGGATGCTAAATCTGTCCGGGGAACAAATCCACAATATTTGATAGAAAAAATCATTAGATCACGAATATACGATTCTAAATATTGGAAGGAAGAATGTTTCGCTCTAACAGCAGAACTGTTAGTCGACAAAGCTATGGAGTTACGGTATGTCGGTGGTGTGCATGGAGGATTCATTTACCCCACACCGTTTCTATGTCTAGTGTTAAAAATGCTACAAATACAACCTGAAAAGGATATTGTAGTGGAGTTTATTAAAAACGAAGAATTCAAATATGTTCGCGCCCTTGGGGCCTTTTACATGCGACTCACAGGCTCGTCTGTAGATTGTTACAAATATTTGGAACCCCTATACAACGACAATAGAAAGCTGCGGCGGCAATCCCGCGAGGGGCAGTTTGAAATTGTTCATATGGATGAATTCATCGACGAATTACTCCGCGAAGAACGCTTGTGTGACGTCATCTTACCTAGAATACAAAAAAGAAACATCCTGGAAGAGAATAATGAGTTGGACCCCAAAGTGTCAGCACTCGATGATGACTTGGATGAAGATATGCCTTCAGACGATGAAAATGCAGATGCTGAAGCCAAAGAAAACAAAAAGGACAAAGATAGAAGAGATAAAGATAGACGACGAGAAAGGTATATGTGATTTTATTATATTTTTATTTACTCCAAACCATGCAGTGCTGTACATGATTGCTTTTAAAAACACAGTAAAATGTATATTAGCAACCTTAGAGTAATAATATCTCATTACAGATCACGAGAGCGTGAGCGGCGGGACAAAGATCGTAAAAGAGAACGATCAAGAAGTAGAGATCGTGACCGAAGACGTGAGCGAGAAAGAGAACGCGAGAGGGAAAGGGATAGAGAACGTGTTAGAGATAGAGACAGAGAAAAGGAGAGGCGGGAACGTTATGAAGCAGAGAGGAGACGAGACAGGGGACGCTACTAGTTTTAATTTTAGAAATATAGGACGTACAAACATAATCAAGATGTAATTTTTTTTACTTTCTATATTAAAAGTTAAAATACTTTTGACATTCAAGGAAAAGCAAAACTTGAAAAGAAAAACAAAAGATTGCTTTAGGCTTTAGAGAGAAGCCATAGTCACGTTTAGACAAAAGATAACTGCACAATGCATATTTAAAAACATGGATTAAAAGGGTAGCCTTTAGAAATGGATTGTTTTAATGACTTGCCAATACTAGACAAATATTACAACAGATGCTAGACAAACTTGTTTAAAAATTCAAAAATTTGCATTTTAGGTGTGAGGAACAATTAATTATACATTGGTAACGTTAAAATAATTTACTATTTATTGCATTTAAAATATTTACATCTCTTAATCTCATAACTTGATTCAATATACAAATATATTTATTTTATTTACATAGCAATATTCCTTTAAACATTATAATTTCTCCAGCCTTGCTCTGTTGGCAAGGCGTAGCAACTATTTTAGCTTAGAAGCACTTAAATAATATTAAGTATACTTGGTGCAATTTACCTATTGTTGATGAAATAAGTACCAATACCTCCTAAGTGTTAAGATATAGCTTTACACCAGAAGAAAAAAAATGTTTAAAAATTAAAACAGCACATAAATTCTGTCTCTATCTAAGTGAATATGAGTTTTATATAAAAAAGTGATTTTGGACTAAAATGTCAGTTAGGAGGTATTGGTACTTCATTGGCGCCATATTTTTATAGCCTAGTTTCTGAAGATTTGTAAAGAATAACCATAGTACTCTTACAAATTTAACATTCAATAACCAATCAGGTTATTAAAATATATTGTAATCATGCCAAAATTACCTCAGAAACTGGACTAATTGAAGCATGTGTGTATAAAATAAATTTATATAGGAGTAAACACTGAATATTTTGAACAGAAATTCGGGACAATCAATAAATAATTATTATTTTCATGAGGAACAAATCTGATTTCGTAAGCATTAATACTTGAAGGGCTCAATTCATAGGAAACACTGATTACATACCACAATGCCGCGCGCATTCTATGTACTATAGCAATGCAGCGCCATAGATAATATTTTTACTAATTGGCGTTGTTTTCTACGCTATTACGCGTTCGACCGGTGGAGTTAATGGGTCATCCATAAATTACGTTACACGGGATCATGTCCTTGCCACAGCTGGTCACATATTTTATAGAAGAACTACGAATGACATTGTTTCATCCTTTTATAACATGTGACATAATTTATGGGTTATTAAGTTGTGGCTAAGAGCCACACATTGCTTATAGCTCAGACACATAGAACACATTTAAAATAGAGTCTTTAAGTTCCGATTTGGCCGCTCGCAAAATAAATTGCTAAATTGATAAATATTGCCATTATATCACAGATAGTGATAGATTCATTTCTCAGTACTAGAATTGCGACTGATCGAATTCTTGATCATAGTACTGAGGGTAACCTTCGGCTAGAAGGTTGGTGCGTTCATGATGAATATGCTCTTCTCCTCTCTCTTGATCCAGCACAATAGACGGTCTACTGCTCTTATTGCGTGATCTTTTTCCATAAGTGCGTCGAATGTTACGTAAAGCTCAAATCCATTGGTCACCTGAAAGAATAAAATATATTTTTTTTCTCTTATATTATTCATAGTGTTTTAAACAATAATCTAATTTATAAAATTTTCGTGTCACAGTGTTAGTTACCATACTCCTCCGAAATGGCTTGACTTATTGTTATGAAATTTTATATATCGCACCCTCGGTGCAATACTGTCACTTATGCAAAAAATGCAAAAATGAGTTGATTATCCAAAAATGTTCCTAAAGCACCCCTTAACTTGGTGCGAAAAAGTTACATTTGTAACATGCATACTTTCCATATGAGGGCATGAGTATCATTGCCGTTTTGAATAAAATTGTTTGAGGTGTCAGAGTTTTAAATGCTTCTCCTGAAAAATTACATATTTGCATAAATAACAGTCTTGCAACGGGGTGCAATATACATTCAGTAGGTTTGAAAATCGGCTAATATCTAAAAAAAATTTTCTAATTTAGGCAGAACAACGTTTTCGGGATCGGCTAGTCCTATTAGAATATAATATTTTGATATAACTATTTAAATCATAAATTATATCAAGTTTGAGCTTGTACATAATATTTTATGATTAGATATTATGTATTTTATGTCATTTGCTGATTGAATATTTTCAATATCATAATATAAATTGTTAATATCTTATAAAATACTCTTTTACAGGACTAAAATAATCTTATCAACTAACATAATATTTAATAACTTACCCAAGCTAGAACTGTGTTCTCACAGTTGGACCTGAATATCAATTTAGCTGGTGTTGTAGCACAGTGTATTTGATTACTGAATTCTCTGTAATTCCGCACATAATCTATGTCTGATAATTTAGATATTTTCTTCCGAGTTGTATTGCCACCTTCCCTATGTCTCTGTCTGTAATCCTGTAGTCTATCTAGGCTTATTGGATCAGATGTGAATAGCTGTGCAGTAGATTTACATTTGTACATGAAATGCCTAATTTCTGGTATACCAATATGCTTCAAAGGATTTGTTGTTGGCAACTCTTCACAGCGGTTCAAAGCGTCATTTATTGCTACTAAACATTTGGATTTTCTTAACTTCTCGGCAATCGTATGTTTCGCTTGAGATAGTGGATAGAAGGCGTCTCTCTGTACGGTTAGTAGTAGGAGACAGGCTTGGCAGTCCTCTGATATGTAAGATACATGACCATGAAGGAAGCCACTGAAAGTATAAGATAAATCATAGTACATTTCAAGCTAATAAGGATCAAATCCGATAAGCTCCTTAAAACCACTATACATTAGTGGTTTTTGTTAAATATTAATAGGATTACTTACATTATGTTTGACTTTAATAGAGGGTAATTCTTGTAATTATTTCTTTTGTTATTCTTAATATGACTGGTAACAGTCCACTTACTAATAATCTAATCTAATACTAAGCTAATCAATCCTACTCGCATTAAATCTCCAGCAAGACAGCGGAATATGGCAATCCTACTATGAATTGCCAAATGCTTCTGAGGTGGAATTCTACCTCAGCAAAATATTAAAAGTAATAATTAAAAACTTACGTCGCATCAAATTTAGGCAAGCAAATAGGCGTCCAACTCTCAGCGGTTTTGAAAGATTCCGAACTTCTAACAAGGTTAAATAATAAATGTATATCTGATGGATGAAGTGTGTACTTTTTCATCCTCACTAAAGTAATCAATTGGTTGCCAGCCAACAAAATAGCAAATACCAAATCTCTAATTTTACTACACGAAGATATGATAGCATTTGTAATACTTTCTCTAGACTTTTCTGGTAGTGGCAGACATCTTACTGCACCAAGTAAGAATGCCGGATCTTTCTCCATAAAGATGAGTAAGTGATCTATAAGTCTTTCAGCTCCTGCTAGCAGTCTTCTCAGATCATAGTTCCGTCTTTGTTCAAATATTCTGTTTAACTGTGTCAATGTTAGCACTGAGACTATTTGATTGTAGGCATACCTGAAACTCGACAAAACAAATTGAATATAGAAATCTAACAACAAAATATGAGGTAGATAAAAGTAGTGACTACAGATATTTTATTACTATTATTGATTTAACTCTTCAGCCCCCAAGCAGTAACTAGTTACCGCATAACAATTAAATATCTATTGTGTCTGGGATTCCAAAGATTGAAGTATTACAGCATTATTTTGTTCATAAGCCAATTAAGATATTTATTGCCATGGTGTGGTCTCCTTCCTATGTAAAATAGAAATATTAATTTAATTACACTTACGTAAGTTGTAACACCAGCTGTGTCTCACTTTCATTAGATTTGGAAACAGCTACGAGTATTAAAGGACCTTTGACAAGAAATACAGCTTTACAATCCTTCGTTATTATAGATCGTAAAATATCCTGGTTTTGCTCTTCCACCACACTGACCAGTGCCTGTATGACTCCACACAGTCCAGCTAATTTGTCTTCATTGCCATATCTGGGGAGTACAGATTACTATTTAAATATTTTACAGTCACACTTATATGTTATCTGGAAGTTCAGTTCAGACATTATATACTACAGTATGAAATGTGTTTAAAGTCCAATTTATTACATTCATATTAAGCCTGAACTTAATCTACATTACAATAAATATACCCATATTAAATAGATATAATATAACATGAAACACAGCACCTATCAAATTACCACATTGTCCTAATTTCTGAGTCTATTTCATAAAATTAAAATGTTATGACAGACATCATAAAAAGTGAAATAAAATAAGTAACATATCTAGATACTTGGTAGCAAGTCCAGCCAAAAGGAACTAGAAAGGGTTTTTGTTTTTATAATATAACAGTAAACAAAATGCTAAGTAGTGATGAATAGGTAAAAGCAGGTAGGTATGTGAAGGCAGAAAAAATCAAATACAACTTCAAAACATACCTAGTATATATAGGTTTTCCAGCTGAACTAAGAATAAATACATGTTTTTCCTTATTAATTAACTCTGGTGAGTGTAAATAATTCTCTATCTCATCATTTTCTCCATTTTCTTCCGCTAAATTTGAGCAGCTTGCTGATGCAGACATGGAATCCTGTGAATAGAAGCTGTATGATTTTTTTTATGATTCTTAAAAAAATTAACATTTTATGTGGCAAAGTAGTTAGAAAATTAGTTTTAGTATTCTAGTAGCAACTCTTTTCTAGCTAATTTCCCTAAGTAAATATATCTTGCAAATTATTAATATGATAGGTAAGATAAGCAGGTGATAAATTGACTAAACTTACATCTTTACTACGCAAGTCGTCTGTGGATTTGGTATTTTTAAGTTGAGATGTTTCGGCCGATATTTCTGAAATCTCACTTTGAATCTCGCTGATTGTGCTAGTCTTTTTAGCGAGCGTGATTCTCTCTTCGAGGCTTGAGCTCATTTCGGTAACAAATTCTTCGAAAGAGTCGGTGGGATTCAAAATACTCTCCGGGCATGCACCTGGCTCCAAGCTGTCTCCATTATCTTGAGGCGGACTTGAACTTATAGTATCTTTCGATGTGGAAGCCATTTTGCAAATATTAATGTGGTATAGTAATAGAATAACACTAAATATGGACTGAATTTTGTTGAAAAAATCAAAAACAAGTCATAATTTTTGCTGCTTCTACAAATTACAGAACCAAAAAACATGAATGTCATTTGTCAAATAAACGTTCAGTCAAGTTGACATTTGACACCTTTTTTATAGGATGCATATGGGTGCAGTTAATAGCCATGGTCAAACAACAAAAATAAAGAGAACGGCTATCACAAATCTGAAATCTTTACCTAAAATTCATAATATTTATGTACAGTGTAAACTCCATATAACGACACTCGATTTAACGACAAACTCTCTAAAGCG
>DWAK01000195.1:0-12872 GCA_018230145.1 Lepidochrysops patricia
TAATAATTTACAAGTGGCTCTATAAGTCTACCTATATGTATCTAGGAATATACCTTATAAAAGCTGTTGGTAAATTACAAAAAATATTTACAACCTGTACAACTTTTTATGAGGAGAAATCGTAAAAATAATGAAATAAAGTGTAACAATTAATCACAAACTACATTTTAATGTAAAAATAGCCATTGTTTGAAAACACCTTAAGCGTTATTAAAGTACTATTAAATCGCTCGCAACAAACAACTTAATTACATTGTACAATAGTTGAAAAAATATCAAAATATTATTCAATTATTCAAAATGGCGGACAATCAAAATATATCTGTCAAATTTAAATTGAAATTCTATTGTGCGTTCAAAAACGTCCCGCGATATTATTGATACATTACGAGCGCGCGAAAGAGCCATAGTAATTTACAACTGAATTACAAATCTCTACCGAGCCTACTAAATACACAATGAGGTTAAATCAATTGTCATCGTCCGCTCTCCTCTAATGTAGGTGAAACAATGCCAGTGGAAAGAGACAAAACACGTTCGATGGCGTAGGAGAGCAGTGAAAAGCGCGGTCTCCGCCCACAACAGCTGGGGAAGGGAAGGGACCTTATTTGTTCTTGGGCGTGTCTCGCGGAGCTCGCGTGGGGCGCAGTCGCTCACCCGCCGTCGCCGTGAGCACAGTTCCGCGCCGCTGTCAAACTGCATTTGACGTTTCAATCTGACAGCGGCTGTCTATCACGCGTCCTAAATTTGAATTTCGAATTAAGAAATCATGCCCTACCAATATTAATGCTAATTCCTATCTGATATCCGAACGAGGGTCAGATAAATCGTGCGGACTTTTTTCGGCTGTGTTGTGACATTGATTCCGAGATGGCATTCGAGGACAGATGTAGCCCGAACCAGGCGAACAGCCCAGGCCCTGTAACGGGACGAGTACCGGCCCCTCACCAGAACTCCACCAGTGTTGACTACTGCCCCAGCCAGTATACCTGCACCACGATCGAGCCCAGGTACGACAGATCACCCAACATGACTATTGTCAAAGTACAACCGAACTCCCCGCCGCCAAGTCCAGCACAAGATATGGAGTATCACAACTACTACCGCCCGGAGACACCTGACGTCAAACCGGTCATAAACTTTGAGCAGGACAAGAGAAGACAGCCACCATCTCTACCTATAGCGTTCTCGATAAACAACATTCTCCATCCAGAGTTCGGCTTAAACGCGCTACGCAAGACGAATAAAATCGAAGGACCAAAACCCGTCGGGCCGAGCCACAGCATTCTATATAAGCCGTACGACTTGTCTAAAGATTATTCTAAATACAACTTTGATTATTTGAAAACAAAAGAACATTCGGACTCAACTCTGCCGCCGCTCGGGGGGCTGAGGCAGACTATTTCTAACATTGGCGAGCAAAACAAGGAGAAGGAACTAAAGACAATAGAGCCCCAGAAGAGACCGGACTCTGCCAGCTCTATGGTATCGTCAACGTCGAGTGGGGCGGTCTCTACGTGTGGCAGCACAGACACCAACAGCCAGAGTGGCAACTCCACATTGTGGCCAGCCTGGGTCTACTGCACCAGATACAGTGACAGACCTAGTTCAGGTTAGTGTTTTTCTATTTCTAATTTTTTTATCTCTCCAGTTTCTTAGTCGGTAATTTCAATTTTCATTTTATTTTGTAGATCAAAGCAAAGTTGCAACTTGTAATAGAGTCGAAACCAACTACACTTATTAAAGTGACTAAGTGTAAAGTCATATTATCTAGGTATGTCACATAGACTATATTGCGTTATTCAACATCTCTGTGTAATACTTATATAATAGGTATGTACTTACCTAATTAGGTAGAGTTTATAATTTATAATAATGTTTTAATACAAGAAGACACATAAAATAAAGTGTACAACGGAATAAATGTAATGTAAAACAGATCTATCAAAAGTTCTAATACTAAGGCTATGATGTCCTTATCAAGAGTACAGTGGCGAGGCGTCTAAACGACTCCATTACTGTCGGCTTCCCTTTTGAATCAGTGTTTGAAAATTTCCTATTGCACTGTGCTCTGTATGCAATTATGCACATTCCTTATCTATCAACGACGGCTTAAGCAATCCCTTCGCTACTGCAAGAGTACCTTCGCCATTTTTCAAGTCATTTTCATAGAATAAGGACCTCAAACAGAGATGGGCTATTTAAGTATGGCCACTTTCTGCCTAGACAGTAGACTTGTCTCATCTATTACGGTTATGTAGGTACCTACCTACACAGATAAAAAATTGCAAACAACAAAACATCTTGACGCTTGTGACGTTTAGTATGGCAAGTACGCCGTATTCTGCGTACTAAAAGTATGTCGCATTTTTGAGTGACGGTATTCTCCTAGAGCGCAGAGACTAAATATTCATCTATGGTTAAATATAGGTACCTACATCATGTATAAAGAGGTTTATACACGTCTATGACTATAAAGAGCCGTGCCGTCGCGCGTCGCCCGTCGCTCACACCGCGGTACAGTTGAATAGAACGAGTTGTAACAACAATAGTAATTACATACACGAGCCGCTAAAATATACAAATTATACACGACGACACTCCTAACATACCTACGTACTATGACTACAATGACTCTATTTTCATATATAGTTCGTACTGTAGTAGGTATAACTAGAGGTACCCATAACTGTATAATCATGGTTGAGTATTTCAGGCAAACTTACATTACGATGTACAAGCTTATTAGACAAATCATCATAATCATTATCCTTCATCAGCTCTCTGTCAACACACTGATTGATTTATTTTCATTAGTAGAGTAGCGGTATAGATAGAGCATATACAAAAGAATAAATTAATTTACAAGCTTCTTACTACTGCGTCCATACGGAACTTATGTCTTAAATATGTACTGACAGAATTAGTTTCAAAATAAAACCTATATACCTATACATAGGTAGGTGTTAGATTTTCTAATAAGACACCCTTGGAATCTTATAAGATTGCATTTTAGAAATAGCACTATCACCGACTCTTCACTCTACCATTCTTTTATTTTTTTTTTGTTTTTTTTAGATATTCACCTATATTTGTATATGTACCTACTATCTTCTTAGAGATTTCGACGGCTGGTAAAAAATCTAGTACTAAGTAGTAGTAAAATTATAGGTAAATGGGTTGTATAAAGAATAAATTAAATTAGACATTTAAATTTTATACTTTTTATAATTAGTAGTAAAAGAATACAGAAGGTTCTAAGTTATGTGTCATTTAATTATTTTTACTATTTATTTAAAATTGTTAATTGTTAAGACCCACTTAAACTAATTAATTTTATAACCAAGTAAGTACCTACTTGCGATAAAAATTAACAAATTATTTTATATTTTTATCATTTTTTATCATAATTATAATTGCGTAAATAATGAAAATTATGAATTAGGTAGATAAGTGATGTACCCAACATTATTTATACATTTAAAGATAAAATAATTTCATCTGATCATACAAACTATGAAATAATACGAGTATTGTGATGATTTCTATTTTCTGACCTAAGACCTCTTCATAGTTTTTGCATTGTATGCACAATGAAGTATTATATAAATGTGATAAGTCGTTTGTTTACTGTTTACGAATAAAAATATTAATGGACAGGGATCCGTCTGATGTGAAAGAGCCCTAAGGTCTTAGGTCCCGACCACACACCTGCAGGTGTAACGTCGAAATATTAATTGCTCTAACTAGGCAATAATGGGAGCAACATCCAGTTGAGCCAGGATAATATTACAATTATTAATTTACGTCTAGCATTTAAAATATTCAATGCCCACGATAACAAGGCTATTAATAATAAAAGGGCGAGGTGTAGTTTGCGAGCTGTCAAGTGTCAACTGTCAACAAACACGGCGTTTCGCGCCTCCAATGACAGCTGTCATTCGATACATGACGAGTAGAAAAACCCACAGACGGCGTAGCGATGACAGAGGTTTGTTTGCTAAGCTTGTGTGCGGTCACACCTTCCACTTTCTCATTAGGTTTTTAGTTAATGGCTGCTTTTTTCTACTTTTAAGAATGGGGATAGATAAAAACTTAATACAAGCTTTTATCCACGGCTTCGCCTCCAAGTCGATTGGTGTAAAAATGCAAATATTTCTGTACCCTCTTTTAGGAACATGATTTTTTTCCAGGGCCAAAAGTAGCCTATGATATTCTCTACTACTATTTGTAAGTTAGGGCGTGAAGGAAAGACAAACAAAAAATAAATATTTTAGGCAGTTTAGGCAATTCAAGATTTAAAAGTTTTAGAGCATTTTACCACCTTAATAATTCTTATAAGAATCACATTTTCATCATTCAACATTCATTATTCATATTATTATTACCACTAATAGTATGTGGGTAATACGACATAATATACCTAATATTGTATATCCAACATCGCTTATCTTACTACTTTTATTAATTGTATATCCAACATCGCTTATCTTACTACTACTTATGTAGATAAGTAAATTAAATTTTAGATTTAATAATTTTACTCTTTAACTTTCAAAAATGTTTACCTACATTATTCTAATATAGGTAGGTACTTTGTACTATGTAAAATAATAAGAATCATGTGTTTCATTCCGTAATCTCTTATCAAGTAACCGCGCAATACAAACAAACTATTAACCTTAATTACCTACTATGTACAAGATGTTTTATATAAGAGTAAGTGCAATCAAGTTTTCATCGCATTGGATACCGTCATAGATTAATGATTGGCCTCCGCGCGCTGCGCTACAACCAGATGGAGCCCGTGTACATGAAAAAATGAGGCAACTTTTAGTACGCCGTACGGCGTACTTCCGCCATATTAAACCTCCTTAAACGTCAAGAAAATGTACGCACACTAAATTTACATGACGCCTCATTTTGGAATCTGTAATTTTTTAAAGAGCTCCATCTTGACGTAGCGCGCGGAGTCCAATCTTTTATCTATGGATACTGTATTGTATACTAACGTCAAAGTTTTTATTTACCCGTAATAGCGGATAATGGTTATGTTTTACTTGTAATTACGAGAATTATCTAGTTAGTGCCACCATTACAGAAATAATTACTTAATTCAATAAGGCATTATCCGATAAAATAATTGCGTTGTTTGTTAGCCGTTATAATAAAACTCGTATTTTTTCTGCGTGAGAACTGTTGTAGAGAGGAATACTAATTATTATTTATTATAATATACATCATCATGTCTGTACCTACTGCATTGCAGTTAGGATTGTCTATGAGTAGAAAAAAAAAGAAGACATGGTCTGATTTAAAAAAAAGGATTTAAGTCACAAAACACAAAAGACATGGCTGTACGGGCTTCGTTCCCTTTGCCTGTCCTGATAGGGACGAATTAACCAAAAAAAAAGTCTATGAGTAGATATTGATATTTGACAATGAATTAAAGTGAAAATAATTAGGACAAAAGTACACCCACTTCTTGTCTTAACTAATTTGAATCTTATAAAGTGGTTCTGTTAGGCGTTGTCTAAATAAGTATTTCTTTACAAAATGATGAATAAAACATTTTCTCTCACTTCAATTGCCCACAAAAGTCGTGTAGGTAATCATAACCAAAGCATGCTACCGGCTAGCCTATTGCTGTTCATGAATTACCGTTACACGAATTTAACACTTAATTACGCGATATTAAGATATAAAAATGATTGAAGCATGTTTAATACGAAATAGAGCGGCACCTTAATGGTAATGAAATAATTTAGTTGCAATTATTTCGTATAGTTTTTGCTACCGGCGGCCATCTTGCGCGGTGCAATGGCGGCACTTTTGCCATGTTTGTACTTTTGAGTTCGACGACTTCTCTATTGCTTTATTATCATCAACACCGTTGGTTGTATAATCATAAACTGTAATTGAATGTTTGTATGGCAGTTAGGCTTTGTTGTCATTTAATGAAGATACTCCAGGTACATAAATTTCAGTATATGTATTTATATATACTACCTAATATATTTCACTTAATGTCTTTTATAAGCGTAATATTTTTAATATCTAATATTATGATATTATGTACCTAAATTGTAATATTTCTTATCTATACTAATAGTATAAAGCGAAAGAGTTTGTTTGTAGCGCGTTTAAACAAACAAACAATTATTGTTTGTTTAAACGCGCTAATCTAAGGAACTACTGGTCCGATTTGAAAAAATCTTTTTTTGTTGGATAGTCAATTTATAGAGGGAGGCTTTAGGCTATAAAATATATAGGCATTACAATAGGACAAATACGAGTGGAGCAGTAAAGAAAAATGTTTCAAAATCATCAAAGCTAGTAGGAAATAAAGATAATAATTAATTAATATTACATCTAAATACCTACACATCTTAAATGTAGTGTTTACATTCTTTTAATAGTCACATTTGAACTATAACAATTTAAAAATACCTACATAAAACCTGTCCTCGATGCTCAAAAATATTGGTCACCCATGATTAGGCCGGTAAAACATGTTAACGAAAGTAGCCTTTTGGTTACGTGTAAACTCACGAGTGACAACTGTTTATGTCTCACCGAATCCAAGGCGGGGAAGAAAGAAGGAAAAACTGTAGGTTTAAGGGTGAATAATTAGGGAGATATGATTCACAATGTATGTGGTCGGTACTTTGTAGTTTGTTTAGTAGAGCTATTCATATTATAGTACCACATTTTATGGTTCAGTAGGTATTGTCAACAAAGTTGTATCCCGACCTCGTGACTCGTTATGTCGAGTACACTTACATATTGTAAATGAGTAGTTTAACTTTTAACCCATCAAGCCACAAACGGCCCAATAACATAATTTAATATCTATTGTGTCTGGATTTCCAAGGATCGAGGGCATCTAATGTAGTACTGAAAATGCAAAGTTTTAAAATCGGTTAAGCGGGAATTTCATATAAGTACCTATATGAAAAAACTGAAACCTTATAAAAATAATATTATGTCATTTTAGTGGGTGAGAAACGAAATCGGAGGCAAAAGCAGTATTATATAGTTTTAGATGAGTTGTCGTCTGTACCAGACACCAGTCGATTCGCTTTGTAATTAGTGCACTCATTTCCCGCTACTGCCAATTGGGAGTGTAAAGAAATTTAGGGATGCGCTTCAATTTGATCGATAATTATCGAAAATATATCGATGATTTAAAAAACAGTATTCGATTCTGTAGTATTATAAAATGTAGAATCTAATGAGTCATATTATCATTCTATTCAAATATCATAACATTATAGGGCATGAGAAAATAGTAAGTATTTTAAATAGCCTACAAACACTTCTGCGTCGAGTACAATGTTCTTAAACTTAATAGATGTAATTAAATAATTATGCTAATATATCAGTTTCTTTCGCCGGCCCGCTATGGTTGCAACGATTTAAATAGAATTCGAATAATACATTCCTTGTCGATAATTAACTAGAATAATAACGCGAAACTTGAATAGTTTGCAGACTAATTTATAACTGGGTATTTTTTATTAGCAAGTATTTTTCGTTGCACTTTATAATGACCATATAATACTTTCGATTTCATACTGATTACAATCTTGTTCGAAAATTGTAGGCCAATATAATATTTATAATACTTTATATGTTTATCGAACTTAAAAAACGAGTTAAACTGGATATTGATGTCTTATTTGAATTGCGTGTATTATTACTCAATTTTACACATTAATTTCTAGTTGTTCTGCCTTGACAATGTACGGTAACATGCGATATAATATGACTATTGTTCATCTTGCATATAATTTACAACAATAATGAGACAAAAACATGTTATTAGTAACGCTAGAGGAAGCTAATCCTCTTGACGATAGAAAACGTTTAAATTACAGTAAATGCGTCTATTTCCTTATGGCGAAACGTAACGGCAGGTGATATTGTCATGTTACAATCGCGACAAAAGCAAATTTTATCGAAAAAGTTGTATGCCTAACACGAAGAGTATATCGATATATTATTATCGGTACTCATGCATCCCTATATACCGAGAATCGGCCACCAAGCTAAAGGCCGTTTTTGCCACATGGAATCCGCTAATAACTTGATTTCAACAGTTTAGGTGTTTTTTGCGGACTGATTTATTATTTACCGATAAAGGTTTCATAAATTCGATGTTATTGCGCTGCATAGCTATGAGTGCGGATTTTTTGTGGCAAATTACTGGTACAAGCTACTGGTAGGATAAATAGATAGACTTTTTGTTCTACGATAAAAAACAATGATTGATGTAATACTGTATGTATTTTTTCTGTTAGGATCTGTAACTTCTATAGTACTTATCGAAAATAATATTTAAAAGAAAAAATTTAATCAAAATTGAGTATGTACTCCTTAGGTGCCATAGTAAACATAAACCTAGTCGGTTAACACCCTAATGTCTATTAATTCCTCAAATGTAATTAAAAAAACCCACCCCCGAATGAAATGAAGTTAATTTGCTAAAACAAATGTCCATCCCCCTTGTAAACTGGGGACGGCGGTATGCTAACGCGGTAACTTTAACTGTTTGTCACCAGTTAAGCCTTTAACGTCTCTGTTAATTTGTAAACTTTAACTATTAATGGCACATAGTCAGTCCCATATTTATTCAATATCCCTTAAAAGTTACATATGGCCAATGTATATAAAATTAACATAACGACTCGAGAATGAAATATTGGGAATTAATATACAAAACATGTCCGCGAACTACAGACTCGAACCTGAAGGACGTAAAAAGTGGTGGTAAAAAAGGGGTGGTAAAATGGTAAAACTATCAAAGTGATTCGAAAAATTCGATAAATACGTTGCTTAAATTGATCCGGTTAAATAATGCATCATATTTACTGGACTTGGTCGGTACATTGCAGTTAATCTTATTGATATACGACGAAATTACTTTGGGGTCTGGGAGTACAAAAAGAAGTACATGTTAAAGTTTAAAAAGCGAGGCAATATTTTTCGGATACGTTCAGAAACCTGAAACATTACGCCTCGTTACGGAAAATCCTCTATTTCAGCTCGAGTTTGTTTAATTAAAAACCCGAATAAAAAAGTTACTGGCTGTTTTTATCGGGTGATAAACGACTTTGAAATCGTGCGCTGCGGTCGAGCGAAAACGAACCCTGCCCCAGTGAATTAAAATCGCTTTTTCCTAGCTACGAGCGAGCGTTCGTTCCATTTTTCAAACTCAAAAAGATTTGTGAATACGCCATTTCCTGTTCTATTCTTAAAGCGATAAAACTTAGTATTCGTTAAAGATGGCCTGTAACAATTTTGAACGCTATCCAACAAAACTCTGCAATAGCAATATAAAAGACAGCAATACATTTTCGCAAAATGTATTTTGCAGTAATTCAAAACAAACTGAATATAGACTGCACGAGAGGATATAAAGGTACATACTACATAATAAAATATAATAGGTAGGTACCTACCTATAGAGAATTTGAATGTATTACAAAAACTGGCGATAAAAAAATTACATTTATACTACATTAGTCGAAATCTGCCAGCTTAGGGCTTACTAGTTAGTACTTACTACCTCAACAGCACATTACTTGCTGTACCTACTCATACTAGACGTTCGAGCCTATACTTTTCTAGCATTCATTATAACGGGTACAGGAAGGTGGTAAAGTGTTTACGGCGGGCGTTTTTGCGCTGATAGGGGTTTCCTGACTAGATTTATGGCGTACAGTCGCACGCTAAACTGCAGATCTCGCCGCAGATATAGGAATTTACGTTAACCTACACTATTTATATTAACACATTAGCCGATTGATAAGAACCGCCCATTATAACTCGCTTATAAATGTAGGTGGCTAAATGAAATATAGCGGCTAATATAAGATGTCAGAAGTGCACCGAAACATAATTTGTTTTGTTATAACAGCTTACCGTGACAAACTGGCTAGCTACTTTTTTGATAAATAGTCAGTAATCACTCATTGTAACAGTTGTATTCCATGCTTTATTAACACTTTTTTTAATTTAAACGTAATTATTATGTTACGGAAGTTCAAAAACGTCCTTTTAAAGCGCAGATGGAGGTAGCATTCCTTTCTTAAAATTGTGACTATAAATTAAAAAGATAGTCTCCCTTTTTGACCTAAAAAGGGGTCCTCATGAATAATTAAGTGAGGCTACACTAGAGTGTTATTAATTAACTTTAATTGATGTTTAAAATTAATTACGATGAATAATTCCATTCTGTTGTCCCATAAGGTGACGGGTATAACTGTTTTATTACGAAATATAAACTTGACGAATAAATTTAAGTAATTCGCGCTGCCGTTTACGATGATTTTTATATTTATATAAATATTTTATACATATAATAACCACTGTAATGACGGGTTTTTACAACTTTAATTTTATTAGCCTATTATCTGTGGAATGCGATTTTTAATTAAGACCCATGATAAGCGAAAATGGTAGCTCATTGTTTAAATGTTTCGATATTCCGAAAAAAGCTTGATAAGTTCTATGTGATTTTTTTAAATATTTTCCCGCGAAATCACTCGCAACAAATTTCTACCTAAATTTTTTAATTTGTAACACATGTTTGAAAACAGCTAAACTCGATTTCCATTGTCCACAGGTCCAAGAAGTAGGAGGATGAAGAAGAAAATGAGCACAGAAGAGAAGAGACCCAGAACAGCCTTCAGCACCGCCCAGCTCGCCAGACTAAAGGTAATTTACACGACTTACACCGGGTTCTGCTAACGAGAGTGAATTGGGTAGTAGATATTCATTGCTGAGGAAACCGTTCAATTATTCTTGCTAAAGTTCATGAAAGATTGGATAATCTTTTATGAACTAAAACAAGAATAATTGATTGATTGATTTTAAGGATTTAACTGCAAAGAAAAACTGCATATTGGCTTTAAAAGAGAAAAAGATTTTGTATTTTGTACGGACAATGAAAAACAATAATTCATGTCGTAGGTATATTTCGTCAATATGTCGTCTTCGTCAAATAATATATTACGTTTAATATTAGTATAGTATTTTGTAGGTGTATGTCATCAAATACGGCTTATACGGCTTTTTAACTGACTTTCAAAAAATGAGAAGGTTTTAAATTCGACTGTATAATATATGTTTTTATACCTATTCACTCTACAAGCTTATGAATCGGATACATTTGTTGCTATAATAGGCCCTGCAATATAATAAAAAGGCTATAATACTAATAAGCACTTTTTCTTCGTAGCACGAATTCGCGGAGAACCGCTACCTGACGGAGCGGCGGCGGCAGGCTTTAGCTGCGGAGCTGGGCCTGGCTGAGGCCCAGATTAAGATCTGGTTCCAGAACAAACGCGCCAAGATCAAGAAGGCCACGGGACAGAGGAACCCACTGGCTCTGCAGCTCATGGCCCAGGGCCTCTACAACCACAGCACTGTTACAGAGAGCGACGATGAAGAAGAAATTAGCGTAACGTAAATATTGTTCAAAAGAAATTTAATTTGAAGCCTGACCCTACCAGGCCAGATTCAATTCGAAAAGCTCGATTTTTAAAACAGCATTCGAAAACAGCATTTTTTTATTTATGCAAAAAGTAGTGAAATACGTCAATTTTTAGTCAAGCTAAAAGCCAATAAGAGCACAAAGCAAGCTTTTCAATTGTAAAATTAAAAATGTAGAGTTCGGCTATAAAATTCTAGCAAATAGAATAGATAACCAAATCAGGCCTTCTAAGGCCACTGCATTTTTGTAGACTGGCCCCGACTAGGCCAATGTAGATGTATTAAAAAGATTTAGACATAGATTTATTATTAATTAATTATAGTAAAGATGGTTCCTGTTGTGTAAATATATTAGATAAAGTAATATTTATTTTATATAGTTTTGTATATCGTCGTAATGTGACTATATTTTTAACATTTAATTTTTCTGTTACGATGCGATAAAATAACCAATTTGAAAATGAGTATTGTGTTTTAACTTTAAGCCACAGTGACGATATTTTCGTTCTAAATATTCTTACAAGATAATAGTATGTGATAAACAATCAGCCTATTAAAATGTATGGAGGCTTCTATAATTTTATTTTCGTTATAAAAATGTATATAGTTTTATTTCTAAATTAAATGTTTCTAGATTAAGGATAACACTCCTTACAGGCCTGTTTTACAGTTTACCTAAGTTTAATCATAATTCGTCGCATGTTTTGTCTCTGTTGCTCGACATGAAACAAACCGAGACAAAAAATTTTATGTAACCCGAATTATCACTGGGTATATTGTAAAGTGGGCCCATGACTTGTAAATATGATTTTGTAATTATTTGTGTAATTTAATTTTGACATCACGTATCTTCCAATTAATTATTTGATGTAAATAAACAATAGACTGTGTTAGACTAGTTGTAATGTATAAAATATATTTATGGTTTTTGAAATGTAACCATGGTTTTATTTCCTTTTAAAACACTTTTTTTACTGATGTACACCGTAGTCCGTACACACATTAAAGCCGTTTTTGCCTTAAGGAAAAGCAATCGTCGACAAATATTCAAAATGATTTTCAATAACTAGCTGATTCCGATAGACGTTGTTCTGCCTAAAATAGAAAAAAATAGATTCGGTCAAACTGTTTCGGTGGAGTCTGGTAACTAACACTGACACGATAATTTTATATATTAGAAGATAATAAATTGTTTGCACAAAACGTACTTTAGATTTAAAATGTCAAAGCTCCGTCGGTAGTTAGATACAAATACATAATATAGGTAGTACCTACCCGGCAATAAATATTGCACATCGACCTTTGGAAAGAGACAGTCTCGGCTAATTTCGGTTTTGTAGAGCGTTATCTCTACCGCACGAAATACAAACAGT
>DWAK01000196.1:0-12868 GCA_018230145.1 Lepidochrysops patricia
TATAATAATAGTATCATATTTATATCAAAATTGTTTTTTTTCTTTTTCTCTGTATTAAGAACTTTTTATTTTTAACCAACCTTAAAAAAATAACAGAATGTTTTCAATTTTCGAACCAAGGTCAATCTTTTTTCCATTATTTGGGTTTCAAGTAATACCCAATACTCCCACACCATAACTCAGCTTACCCCGTATCAATAGATCTCTGTAGCCGTGAACTGTAATTATGGGGTATGGGAGTACCCCATGATTAGGACAGGTGGACCGGTCATGGTCGCGAAGATACCTAACTTTGTGGAAACTCATATTGACCGGTTAAAAATCTCTGCGGTGATTATACATTTAGTGATACTTAATTCATGTATCTTAATCAATGATTATTAAATACACAATATATAGTACCTATTTATGTTTAGTATTTATAGTATATATACATATTTTAGTATGTATAAATTAATATAGTAGGTATGTTATTATTATTATTTTTAAGTTGGTAGTATTGTATTGATTGTATAATTTGTGGTACTTAATTGTTTATCCACATATTATAATATTTCTGTTCATCTAGATGTTTAGGTTATTTGTGCACGCCCTATCTAATGTTTCTGATCGTGTTTCTCTTCCTAGGACAGCTGGAAGAAATTTCTTTACAAATAAGCAGTACCCGTTGTGTCGTTTTCTACTTATAAATAACTTGTTAAATATTTTTTGTGTGCAATAAACGGTTAAACAAATAAATTGTTGAACAGTTGCGGATTTATTCTACCAAACTGTTCTTAGGTATCCGAGCTCATACATTTAGTAAAACTTAAGGATTAATTTAATCGATGGTTTGACACAATATGATTGAACTATTGGAGGTCTATATCTATGTGTATAAGGTTTCCGCTATGTTACTAAAAATGTATTCTGTTGGTTCTTAGTAGATAGTAGACACTGAAAAATATCTTCTTGCTCGAAGTATGTAGTACTATTCCTTATTATTACATATTTTATTAAATGTTGTCACCGTCACGTGTTATTATTTTATTTTTTGTACCATTCCTTCACAAAACAGAAAAAATACGGGAATTAGCATTGCTCCATGTATTTACCCCAAATAATTAAACAGAACAGCCTTGACTGGTGTTGTACCAATTTTTTAACCATGTACTTGTTCGAAAATTTACTTTTATTGTTTGTTCAATTAACCCGCCGTTTGTGGATCGTTTTTTTGTTATAAAATTGTAAGAATCATTAACAAAATCGTCAATCATTGGAGATAACGAGACAGCAAGAGTTGTAATATGAACCTAAAAACCTTTCGTTACAAAAATAAGACGTAAAATTAAGTAAACAATATTTCGAGATTCCGTAAACTATGCAAAATTGTAGCGCGGCAAATTGTTGGTACAGTCTTGCACATAAATGATTAATGTGTTTAAAGTAAATACTTTTATATAATCTGATGGCTTAATTTTTATACAATTTTTCTCGATATTGTGACATTTACTCAGGTGTCAAATATTGGTGCTTCAGGAGCAATCTGTCTTGCTTTAATCTCGTATAAATTACGCGATCGATAAAAAAACGGTTTAGGAAAGATTGAGAAAAGGACAGAGAGAGATAAGAGATCTAACTAGTAAGACAATCAGGTGATGAAACTTAGAAACAATATATTATTGTTAAGTTATGTATGTTATTATCCCATACGGAAATTAATTTAGTACTTTAATATTCGTAATAGGGTATATTTATTATATGCCGGTGTCAGCGCATGATTTTCATTTTTACACCCGAGAAATCGACCACAGTTTATAAATAATTTAAACAGAAATGAATAGAGCTCTGAGTCAACAACCAAGTTTAAAAAATGATTATAAGTATAATTTAATTTCTCTCCGACTGTACCTTATAATGTTTGCTATACTTATTCTGTCTGCTACAACCTGTTGCCCGGGCAACCTTTCGTATCTCCGTTTCTTTTGCGCACTAGTCATCCCCAACATCTCCATCTCACTCAGCAGACCCAGGTCAGACTACCACATTACCGTAAAGGTACACATATTTAAGTGAGGTTTAAAAAACGGAGCCTCCACCACCGAGGTTAAAATTAGCGAGGCTAAAGTTAGTATATAACAAAACCAGCATATTTTAAAGTTGTTGACAATATTGTAAACAGTTATAAAGTACTTTAACTAATAAATTTATTATTTATACCCCTCCATGCAAAAATTCGTATAAAATAACACAGTAATAGCAAACAATTTTTAGTCCTAGATGATCCCGACAGATGTTGATCTGCCAAAAATAGAAAAAAGATAATAGCGATTTTCAGACCTACTGAACATGCTTATGAAATTTCATAAAAATCGGTCTATTTGTTTCGGAGGAGTACGGCAACTAACATTTCGACACGAGAATTGTATGTATTAGATTAAAATAATGACGACTACGTATTATGAGAACCATATATTTAGCGATTAAAAGACAAATTAAAATCCTATATCGTACCATAGTTATAATTATCATCTAAAGTAATCAATACTTTTTGTTTCGAAGTAAAGAAGTAAAGCAAACAAATAAATATTTTCATTCATATTTCGTACATTTAATAACATGGATGTTATAAATACTATTCGACTAAATTGTAAAAAGATTAAAGCCTGTCACAGTCGTATTATACAGAGTGTCCCAGAACTCAACGTCAAGCCGGAACGGGGTGACAGGATTGATCGTAACCATCACGAGAAAAATCAGAAAAAAATCTATCCCATGTGCAAATTATGGGCATTTTAAGAAAAACCTACAAATTGGGTCAAACGTAACAATTTTTCGGTTATTGTGGTTAATCCTTATTATTTTTGTTCATTTAAACTTTGGAATCATAACTCGAAATAACATATATCTGAATGACAGTCTAAAATAATGACACGATTGCCCCAAGTTTCTTGGAATGAAGATCAATTTGTTAAACTATGAATTTTCAATTTTCAAAATGTGTCGACTTTGAAAGGCCCTCCTTTAAAAAAATGTACTAGAGTGCCTTGGCAAGTATCATTAAAAGTTGGCGCATTTAATGAGAAATCTAAAAAGGTACAATACTTTTTAGTTTCGTACTAAAAATAACGAGTAAAAAAATAAAAATCTCAAGATACCCGATTTTTGCTAACCCATTTTACTTAGTTAAAATATTTTTGATTTAGAAAAGATCTTGGTAGAATCTTAATTTTATGGCAAAATGATGAGACAGGTGGACTTCTTTAACATAAGTAAGCGATACAGATAGTGATGCTACTTTTACCAAAGTCAACAAAAGTAAGTAAAATTAATAAAATGAAAAATCTTGACCTAGTTTAGTTTAGGTTTCTTGGAATAAAAGTCAGATAGGGAAATAACATTGTTTATTACAACAAATGTTCAAATTTTTCACCACACACCACAGCCTCTTGACACGCCCTACATCTTCTTAAAAAAGATCTACTTATTCGCTGCCCAGCGCATTTCGCATTGCAAGTAAGAGATTTCCTTAGCCAAGAATATCCGGGAATGTGGATTGGACACCCTGTATATTAATATAAATTAAACCGCTGTTACCGCACACGTAACTAAGGTGGGTGGACCATGGAAGGCCAATAATTACGACTTTTTTATAGTTGACCTTCCAACGAGTATGGCCTTCTATGGTCCACCCACCTCATAATATACAATATACACAGAAAATTTTATCGTAATAATATGCCTTGCTATAATTTATATTAATATATTTATAGTTATGTCTGTGACGGACTTAAAGATTGATTATTAGAATATCGTTTTAATTGTCTTGCTTCCTTCGGCTGCCTTTCCTGGATATTTTCACTTTGGGTTTAGGCCTGACATTGGCAGGATCTGGACACTCAGCGTTGCCCTCAACGTGGGCGAAGACTGAAAAAAAGTGATTAGATTAGTTTAGCAATCCTTATTTTGAAAGGGTTAAACCTTAAGGTATTGAAATTATCGCGGTAATAGCGTTTATTTTATGCAATTTAAATATTTCTCAGCTGTTATGACTAAAATAAGGTAATAGCCACGTTAAAAGTGTTTTGGATGTTTTGGTAGCAAAACTATACCGCCTAAAGTGAAAACCGATGTGAAGGAGAGTGAAGGGAAGAGAGAGTGTTCTTTGTATTAAGTACACACAAACTTATGCACTACACGCGTAATTCACGAAATCAACCAAGGAATTAGAAATAAGTGTTGGAGCCAATTAAAATTATATTACACTTACTCTGGTTGGTATCGCAGCCGTACTCAATGAGGTCACAGAGGTCGAGGAAGGTCCTCTTGACCTCCCCCATCTGTCCGCATACGGGGATGGTATCGTGCATACACGAGTCCGCCTGCTCGCACAGCTCTTCAGCTTTACTCTGTGCAATAAAATTCATTTTTGGCTACTTTTGGTCCTTTTTTATCGCGTGAAAATGCCAGCAGCTCGAGAGATGGCTGCCGGGGTATGATGGAATCCCTCAGCGCCATGGAGCACCGAGGTTTACCGTCTAAAACCCCACGGTGCCTCTTCCTCCGCTGTTGGGCCGTACCTGCCTGAGGCGATTACTGCAACGGCCCGGCTACTTTTGGTCCTGGAAAACATCTTTTCCTAAACAGTGGTAAACAGGAATATTCGTACATGATTTAACATTCCATGTAAGCGAAGCCGCGGTTACAAGCTAGTTGTAAACGAAAATCGTAACTGATGACGTGTGTTTTTCTATATGCTGACGTCAATATGACTAACAATATGAATTATTATAACGTTCTTAATAAACTGCATAATATTTGAATAATTCATTTACTAGGAAGAGTGACCAGGATTAAAATACTACTATAGACTAGCGACTACTATTACACGCGGCTTCGCTCGCGTGGAAGAGCCTATGCCGAAAATCAAGTCAATTGGTGTAAAAACACGAATATTCCTGTAAATTTCTTTAAGGATCGAGTTTTTCCAGGATCAAAAGTGGCCTATATTACTTTCTATCCTTACATATTATTTTGTGCTGAAATGAAAGACAATTGGCTGCTTAGTTAGGGCGTGAAGGATGGACAAACAAACACTTTCGCATTTCTAATATAAATTGGAACACTCACCAAGCGTTTCGGAGGATCAGGAAGATGGTTGGCAACCGGTGATATGGTGAAACATAGGATACCTGAAATGTATTTCAATTTGTTACAAAACTGCTAAAATATGCTTAAAGGCTATGCATATGTATCGGCACCATATCGCCTTTCGCCGAATCGCGGTTCGGTGCGTTGCAGTTGGCGATATGGTGCCTATGCGTTTCCGAGTTGATACCTATATTGTGTGCTCAGACCTTAATTCTTCTATTAGATGCTTTTACGAGTATCTAGTAGACACCGATAATAGAACCAATAGACAGCTTATAACAGGCGAACGACTTCTGCCAACACATCAGACCTATAGTTCTGATGTAAAGATTTTTTAATCAAAAGATCTTTGTTAATATAATTTGAAGTAGTGTGACCCTTCGCCACTGGTAAACTCAAGTAGGTATGGTTAGACAGTTTATAGTCATCTCTAAAATTAAGTTCTACACTTTATTTCTTTTATCTCGTTGATTTATTGATTTCCTTATTTATTAGTATACTCCTAGGTCTGGGAAATAAGATTGTTTGAAGTTACAAACTGGTTTATGGCTAGATTACATTAGAACTATTTATAGAACGTACTTGGATGTCTATCAAAATGAACGCTAATTGTATATTTTAATGAGTGTTGTACGAGAATAGAGTAATTTATAAAATATACACTAATATACTTTTAATGTTACAAATAAAAATAATTGATAAAACTTTTTTTATAATTGGATTTTAAAAACGAAACACTTTGCTAAAACTTGAAATCTGAAAGACTTTTAACGGTAATTTTATCCACCATTATCTTTCATAAACTTATGATGTTGTCTAAAGTAACCAACAAGGCTAAAAGTGTTTTGCATTAAAAAAAAGGAAAATGTAAAACAACGAAATAATTTAGAAGATGAGCGTATTAATTTATAGTGACGAACTCAATTAAGTGTATCAGCTACTTTTTGGCATAACTCCATATTAACTAAGGGTACTTCCTATTAGGTGTCCATCTCATTTGTTTACTCACAGGCCACGATGACGCGCCACATGTTGTGCTGCCGACTTCCGATGTGTACACTTGTTCGCGGCCTACCGTCTTGTCTTTACCACCAGGGATTTACAACGTTTGGTTTTTATTACTATATATATTTGCAAATAATTTAATTGCCAACCTGATTTAGAATAAGTTGGTCGTCAAAGTCAGCATTCAAGGGCGGCTTGAACTTCACAACAAGTCAAAACGGATGCAAAATCCAATTGTACTTAAGAACGACGCTAGACACAACTGTTGTCAGTTCCGCCTTTTTAAATTCGGGTTCTAATGTAATGTGGTGGGCATAATATTGAGTCTGAACACACATGTCACAAAAAGCCCCTTAAACGCCCTAAAAATTGTGAGCGTTTAAGTCGTGAAAATGTTTAAAGATATTGAATGAGTAAATGAAAGGTGGTAGGAAAAGATACCTTTCCTTTAGTGCAAACTTTTTCTTTCTACTTTAACTATCTACCTAATTAAATATAAAGAATCTATCTTCGCATCACCTCTTCGAAAAGTTTATTTAAAATACGTGCTTACTTTGATTCTTTGTCTGTGATATAAACAGTCTTATGTTACCATCTAGATTCTAGACAATACAAAAGTGTATTCAAAGTTCGTTGTTTTTTTATTATTTTGATCTATCATATAAAAATACAAATCGGTAAAATTTTAAAGGTTGACAGCACCTGCTAATGCAGTGATCTACATACCTACCATGAAATATTGTTTTACATTACCTTCCTGTTCTAGAGCCACAGTTTTGACGTTGTTCTGTAAACATCTAACATATGACGTCGGGAACTTGATTAGACGACACGTGTTCAAATTATGATGGTTAAAACCCTTTTTACAAGTGAGTACGAAGTGACACTAACAAATAAACATTGGTTTTAAAGAAAAGTTTGTTGTTACTTTTTTCGGATGTTATGTTATATAACTATATAATATATTTAGATAAATAAACTTTTACTACATATAATCAATATATTCATATCGGTACGTTACGTTAGCACTGACAGCGGTCAAAAAATAGTTCACGTGATAGCTTAATTTTTTGACCTAAGAGGTCAACATAGCGGTAAATAGTTACCTTGATATTTTTAGGGTTTAAAAACTAGACTTAGATTCCGCTGTCCGTCCATAAATCTGTTCGTTTGTCTGTATGTGAAGTTGTCTATACTAATATTATAAAGAGGAAAACTTTGTTTGTTTGTAATGAATAGGCTCAAAAACTACTGGACTGATTTTAAAAATTCTTTCACCATTCAAAAGTTACATTATCCACAAGTAACATAGGCTAAATTTTATTTTTCTGTTCTGTATTTGGATGTTTTGTAATTTATATGGCAACGACAACGTTTGCTGTGTCAGCTAGTATCTCATAAAACGTAATTGCTTATCAGGTATGGTACTGCTGGAGTTGATTAATGATGTACGAGCACACATAGAGATGGAAGCAGAAGACTACTTCTTCCCATTGGAACCTGTAAGTGTATTTCTGCTAAACACTCACATTAAAAACAACAAAACAATAACATTCTTATAGGAAAAATGTAACTATGTAAAGGTTTTGTCATCCCTGCAGGCGAGCTGCGAGACAAGGTGTGAGTGCCCCCAAACACACTGGCTTCGTCGCTTTGTCCCTCACCTCGCCACTGGCGCGAATGTAAATTACGTATAAGGCAATCTTACACCTCACCACTGCTATGAATTTAACTCCTTCGTATTCTACTGCTGCCAATAATTGGGATGTTGCCCAGTATTCAATATCACTTTTTAATACGAATCATTATAAAATTGTTGAGCATAGAACACTAATCTGAAAGAAGAAACTATTTATGTTGATCAAAAGTTGTAAGTAAAATTTTGTGATGTTTTGTGACGCCGCGCGTTATCGCCATATAATGTCAATTGACGAATGTGTGACGGTAACACTCGTTAATATTAAAGGCTGATATACATATCTTTCTTTCTTATTATCGTGCATTGAAATTGTGTGTAACTTCGTATTTTTTTCAAATTTACGTAAATGGATTTCAGATTGGTCACATATTGTCTAGCCTGACATACACGAAAATTATTTTTGTAGGCAACTAGCCTATCAAGTACAGCATAAATCTCCAATTTTAGGTGATAAACTACTGCAAGCTGGCTGATCAGTGTCAGCACGACTTCGTGATCAGCTGCGGCCAAGACACACTGGGGATATCCCGCATGTTCCTGGACATCTGCGATATGTATGAGTACAACTGTGACGAGAAAAAACGTAAGTTTACCAAGCATGAGCATATTGTTCTGGATAGGGGATGTGCTTTATTCAGTAATAGCATAAGGCTGATAAGCCGGATTTGTTTTCTGTGTGATTTATCTTTGCTTATAGCACGAGTCTTAAAAGCCTGCTGTAAAAAGTTAAGATGTTAAACGGCGTTATGATTCAGATAACGTGTTATGGTGCTAACTGTCCCTTCGAATTAGATCGAAAAGGCATCAAACTGTGGTAGGTAAGAAAATTACACAACTTACTGAATCTTTTTCTTGTGTAGAAAATATACCTATTTACTACCTAATATGTAACAGGTTATTAAGAATGAATCTACAATCATCTTTCAAGTTAGATGATTACAAATGTATATATTTCAGCAACATTCGTTCAGTGGTTTGAACTATGTAAATTTCTCGGAGTCATTGTTTATTTTTTCAGAATACCACCATGTGAAGATGGACGTCTGTCACTACGAGTTTGCTGCAGCGCAGAGGATAGCTGCTGAGGAGGAGATTGGAGAAGATGAGTCCTAGATAATAAAGAAGTCACACGCCATTGTCTTTAATTTTTATACCAAAGTAGGAGTTTTTGCTCGACCAGTCAGCAATATAGACCGTAGGCCTACCATTGAAAATGGATGGGTAATCTTTGACACTAGGAGATCTGTTTAGCAAGGTAGAGGGACATAAAATAAAGAATTCAGCACCATGCCTTCATCTGTAACCAGTCCAACTGAGTGCAGAAAAGGATTCAAAAGTTGAACTCCTATTTGAACCGATATTTCCTCGTTGGTTCATGAATTTCGTACGGCATTGCGAAATCATCAATTAAAAAAGGGTTTCAAACTATGCATTTAGTATCAACATTGCACCCCTGCGAAGCCGGGCGGGTAGTTTACGCATATACTCAAACAAAAAGGTGTTAATAGTAGCTCAATTCACTCGTTTTAAGCATTGATATACAAAAAACCCAAGATTCATACTCAACGTCTGATAAACGTTCTCGAAAAATGAGTGCCACGTGCACCCATTGTATGTATATATGCCCATGTAATAACAACTTTAAGTAGTTCGCATAAGGTTGAACTTGCAATAATATTGTGCTCGGAGCTTATAGATTTCTATAACTTGAGACAGGTATAGTTTTAGAGACACTTTCGAGTCTTACTTTTGCATGAGACTGTCTGTATCTAGGGTTTTTTATATCAATGGTTTTTAGCTATAAAAAGTTGAAAATCGCACATTCCACGGTGTTCATCGGAACTGCCACGAGTGATGGCTGTATACACACTGCCGCGCCGTCTGGGGACTACTCACCGAAATATATATAGATACACGGTGTTCTTTTATATACCCTGATTAAAACATCACAGTATTATGAATTATACGTCTGTCCTTAATTGGCATTTGCTGATTCTCTGGGTAGAAGATGACAAGACGATTCCCTGACTATAGTTTATTAGGCAAAGCTGCATAGCTTGTTGCTTTTCTGGTGTGAAATCAAACTTTGAAACTAGCAATAATAATTAATTAATGATAGTTTGCATTAACAGCGTATCGTACCTATTATTATGTACCTAATTCAACTTTTGATATATTTTGTTTTGGTAATTCAAAAATTTTTTGTCTGTATTTTTAGTATCCATTTTCGGACATCCTGTGAAGTTTGTAGAACAGATGCAGTGGCACCCGCCAGATCTATTACCATGTCAGTCATAATGTTAAAAACGCCGAAATTTTTACTTTTTTTATCCAAAGCTTGGGTGACACCGCTCTTTACGGGCACACGCTAACTGGTCTAGTTATGACTTCAATTGGATTTGTAACATGAAAGGACACGTGCAGGAACTATAGATGGCATCACTGTATTAAGGAAAGGTTTTTGTGAATATTAATGTCAAGTATAAAATATATAGAGTACAAACTTCTCTTTGGTGACTACAGGTTGTAGTGCTTTTAGAAAAGTTCAATGTTATGATAAATGTGAAATACCAATTTAAAGGGGAAGCATTTTAATGAAGTTGTTTGGATGCTTCGCCACTATTAAGTTATATACTTATACGTTTCTAGAATGAAAACAATTTGAGACCTTGGTCTAAACAGGGTATTTTGTGAGAGTCACTTAGACATGCATAAACTCTGAAACGAACCGTCGCCAGCAGTATTTCCGGACTGATACGACCTGTAAACCTTCAATCTTTTGAAGCATTCCCTCTTAAAATGCTGGCAACGCATCTGCAGCACTCCTAATATTGCAAGTGTCAATGGGCGACGGTAGTTGATTTCCATCAGGTGACCTGTTTGTTCGTTTGCCCCCTTAGATCACTTGGTCGACTTTAGACCTACTTCGTTCAACACAATAATATTGACTCTCCATGACGCCGACACCTCTAATACGTTTTATACATATTTTTACACACCGTTTATTTTAGTTATGAGAGCATTATTATATTCAACAATATTATGAGAGTTTTGTGTTTGAACTGTATTTCAAGGTGTTATCCTAGTTAAGAGCCTTCTATAATTCTACAAATTACATTTTGACATTATTGTATGCTCATTTCTCAATTAATTATCGAAAACTCTACAATTTATTAAACACCATAAGACCTCGGTAAAGTCCATTATTATTTTTTTATCTGAAAGCTCATTCTGTCCATACCTAATTTCATCTAACGCCTAGATATCACTGGTTTGCCCAGATTTGGCCGTAAAGAGTACCATCTATAAAACTAGCTATTAGCCGCGGTTCCGCTCAGAAAATTTGATAGGATGAAAAATACACTGATCGTGTATACAGAACAGAGCACTATTTAGGATGCTAGTTTTTGTGTGTTTCTTCTATAATATTACTACTATATATATACTATACTATAATATTGTTGAATTACTCTCTATTATATTAGGTTTAAGTTTCCGATAAAATAGTGTATTTTTGAAAAAAATAACTTAATAAAAAATAAATAAATATGTTTTTTTACTTTGTTTTTGCTATTCTAGTTCCCACTCATTGTTAATTATTTGCGATGGCAATAATGGGAATGTGAACCTAACCTGAGTTAAAACAAAGTTGTCCAGCTACCGCTAATTGCTGGTGCAACCATTTACAAATAGGGGTGTTCCAAGAACCCTAGCTTCCTGGAATAAAGAGCGCGAGATTTTTGGAATAAAGAAGAAAGTGAAATTATCGGATGCTGATTTTCATGAACTTTGGTTTGCAGGTTTATTTCATGATATAATTAAAGGTATAACATGTATTTTATATTTACTGAATCACAGAAAATATCTTATAAATGGAACCCTTGTTTTATGATTATTATTAACGATAATATGAAACTGATAACGCAATATCCCTATTGCGTTATCAACTACGTGCAGGAATCAGGTGGCAGCACTATATTAAGAAAAGATTGTTGTAAATGTCAATATCAAGTACAAAATATATAGAGTACAAGACTTGGATTGGCGACGCCAGGCGGCAGCACCATCGTTGTGCACGTTCCCTATTATAATCCACTTATGGAATTCCGTCACTATTGGTAACAGTCAAAGGGCCGGAGTGGTCAAATATTATTCTGTCAATACTGCCGGGCCAAGTCAAAATACAGTAGCGACATACCGGCATTTCACATACACGCGACAAAAAATATTATATTATGTTACTTATATCACTTTGTATCTACTTATAAACAAGATATTATGATTTAAATAAAAAATGATACTTTAAGTTACAAGCTTCGAGCGATTCGGATAAAAAAAATTACTTGGTACCGCGTAGAAATTTTTAATTGTTTTTTCCCTGTTATCTTATCGTCTCATTTTTTAAATTTGTACCTCAGTACTAGCTTTGTCAGCAGAGCTTGAAGTTCGAGTGCTTAGCAGATCTTATGATCTGCTAAGAGCTTGTGCCATTGATCAATAATCACTTCAGCTTATGTCTTGGTCCCATGTTTGACCGCAGTACCAGCATTGTCAACAGTGCTTGTTAGCCATGTAAGTTAGCATCGACGAGCACTTAGCCGGCGCATGCTAACTACCAACACAAAGAGTTAGTGGAACTGAACCGTGTTAGATGCCTATGTGTTGCGGGTTCGATACCTAATTTGGGTTCGCTAGCTTTAGGTTCTAATCCTAATTGGAATACTTGGGGGCTAAATGTATTGCAAACACATGTTTAAGAAACATAAGGAACTTTTTTTTTACCTACATATTAATGTAATGTATTTTAGAACTTTTTTGTATGGTAGAAGAAAGACATTGCTACTTTGAAAGTGAGTATTATGTTGTTTTGAACTTTGCGCACAAAACCATCATGATATACGTAAATATGTGTCTATGGTTTTTATATACAAATATATTATAAATATATATGAGTAAATAGTTGTTTATTAATTTTGAAATTGGAATTCTTAACCAAAGAGGATATATTTAAGATCAAAGTGGCCAGTACGACAA
>DWAK01000197.1:0-12861 GCA_018230145.1 Lepidochrysops patricia
GATCACTGTCACTAACTAGTGATCGAATAAGGAAATACACTCAAAAGATACTCACCTGCATCCCGCTTTCCCGTCAGGTCCATATGTTCCAAGCCAAGTTTCTCGCCATACGCCTCACGGAGTATATTGCCTGTAAAATGGAATGACAAAAATAAACTTACATAATATAACGTGATGTAACGTGAAAAATTATGGATTGATTATATCTTTAATAGGAACAATTCTGTTTGAGTTTATAACACACATGGAAATAAAAGATTTTGAAAATTTCTGTGACACTCACCAACAGTCAACATCTGTAGCACGCCGGTGGGTGTGAGCTGTCCAAGGGCGCAGCGCGTAGCGGCCGTGCGGGGCAGCGAGGGGAAGTTGTGGAAGGGCCCAGGGCCAGCTACCCACCATGCCCGCCCATTTGCACTGGCATTCAACACAAACTCCTCGTAGCTGGAATGAGATTTGATAGTGAATTAAAGTAATGTGACGTCATAACAACACATTTTTTTTTATTTAGACAATAGACAAACATATTATACACTTGTGTTTTATTACTTCTAATATATAGTCTGCTAGCCTCTTGACAATAGGTCAAATGCACTTCATTGAAAAATATGCACCATTTATTCTTATAAATTATATAATGCCGTCAATCTGCTTTACAAACCTTTTGAGTAGAGGTGACACAGGTACATTATCACAGGGGAGTTTGTCCCCACCTCGCAAATGCATCAGGGGTCCTCTGTCTCCATGCCTTGTGATCACTATCACACCCTGAAGTAACCAAACCTCATTGTCTACCATAGCTGCAAAATACAGTTACAATAATTTTCTCAAGTACAGTTTAAGCCTTTTATAATAACTAAAAAAAAAGTTATAATATGAACATATTATTTTCAGGTAAAGCAATTTGCAAATAATTATAATATATTCACAATTTTAGATTTGAGTATGTATCTCAAAAAGGTGTCCTGTCATCCCATAAACATGATGTAAGGTACATAAGGATCCCCACAGGGCCCAAAAATATGATATCCTCTAATGCACCTACGTCTATCGTCACAAAGTATCGTGCAATGACACGATACATGCAGATGTGACCAGCCGTTATCGGCTATCATCGCGTGTATTCGGGCTGCATCCAGGATATCATATAATGAAGATGTATGAATGATGCATGAAAGATTTAGTGTGCTAACCATTCATGCAGTGTGGTCACATCTGCATTGTTCATTATCATGTTTGTTGTCCAAAGCTTCGCCGCTAATGACATTCGGACGATAGACGCAGATGTGCCCCATGTGTGGGTAGCAAATGCAATACATGGCCTTTAAAATGAAACATTTCAATGGACTATGCAGCATTAAAAAAAATTTTTATTTAAAACATATTTTCCACTCTATTTGTTATATGCTTAATGTAAAACCCTTACCCTCAGACCCCCTCACTATATTCTCTGGAGTGTTACATGCTCGTAGATACAGTCTTCTATACTTCATATCACTTTTAAGTACATTGACATTCTGGGTCACCTTAAGAGCTACCGTGGCTTCCTTAACTGCCATGTACTTGTATACAACTGTAAAGAAACGATTTTTAAGTCATCAATAGCAAACGAGTTATCCTTTAAAAAGAAAACTACCGACATAAACTATAGTAATCGAACATAAGTCTTATTACAAAAGAAACATTGTAAGGTTTACATTAAAGTAATCATTCACATAATTAGAAAGTATATAATAGTAAAAACGTACTGCGTACCAGTTATTAGGAAAAATATCCAAATACTCATGCCCACATAGCAATAAAACGCTCGATGTTGAAAGGAAAACTTCATCTTCATAAATATTTATCCTATTAAAACATAATAATTACTTAAAATGTTATCGTTCCTACTGATTTATTTATTTGTTTTGTTTCTTTTATAGGTATACACATGTTTGTGATTTTAACATTTTTGTTTTGTATGATTTTGATTTTTTCAGACCATTTTCAGGATTTGTTTTGATGTATCAATTTTTTTTTTGCCTTACAACTCTTCTACTTTACAGCCCGAATAAATTCAAATATTGGCCAGTGGCCTGTTTTTTGCACGGCTAACAAAAATAAAAAAATGTCAGCAGCGCAGACCATAGATATATTGGGTAATTCGTCCCAATCAGGACAGGCAAAAGAACGAAGCCCATAGGTACCTAACTATTGACACAGAATTTTTGTCTAAGCTGTCATTCGGCAACTGTCAAAATGTGGGAAAATATTCAAAATAATATGTAGTAGGTAGGTCCTACCTATTTTATTTTGCCCGCTCGAAATAATCGAATGCAAAACAAGTTTAAACCTGCCACTGATACCACTGCTGAGCATTTAAATTGATTGCGAAATGCAAGTTTTTTTACATTCTAGGCATTAAATGTGGCTACAAGTGTGTGTTTTCAATAATTTAGGATTGACGCAGATTTTCTAGCTAAACAATGTCTGAATAACGAATACCTACCTACCGTTTTAGATCTATACCTACTTAAGTACAGCTTTTAAACCTGAGTATACCGGTATAAAATCAATGCTTTCAAAAGATTAGGATAGCAAACTGTAGTGAGAAAGTAAAGTAAAAGCTTTGTCATGGCTTCCAAAGTGGACCAGGCTACAATAGTAATTTTAGACGTCGGTAAAAACGTCAGCCAGGTCAGTGAAACAGAAAAAGAAAATGAGACATTCTTTGAGAAAGCTAAATCATGTACCCGTCGTATTATAGAGCGGAAAATAATTAGTCAAGATAAAAATTTATTGGCTATAATTTTATTGGGCACGAAGAAAACTGAGAATCCATTATCTGAAGATGGTGGTGATAGTTTTCGCCATATAAACATATCTGTACCATTACAAGAACCAACATGGCAAATGATACGGGACTTACCAGAAACAGTAAGTACTTACTAAATACCTACCTACTTATGAAAAGAACAGTTTTTTGGAACTTCAAACTGTATCTGCATTATGTATCTGTATTAAGTATCTGCAATGTTCATACCTAAAATATTTTTGTAGCCATCAAAATCAAAAGGCAACTGGTTCGACTCCCTCATTGTGGCAGCAGATCATTTCAAAAATGGTATCAGTGGTCTAAAGATTCTAAATAAAAAGATAATTCTTCTCACAAACTTTGAAACACCATCACACTTGGAATCAGAAGATGAAATTCAACAGGTAAATAATAATTTTAAACCTTGTTTAAAATTTTGTGTAAGTACATAAATAAGATTGTTATTTTTCAAAGATTTTTATCTTGTTACATATTATTTTAGTAATAAACAAAATTTAAATTTTAGGTGTTAAATGGATTCAAAGAAGAGAGTTTTGAAGTTGACATAATTGGTCCTGATTTGTATCCTGAGAATAATAAAAATGTTGATATTGCATTAGCTCGGCAATTTGTTGAAAGCACAAATGGTGCAACTGCTACATTTGAGTACACCATGAGGTATCTTGCATTTCACCGAAAGAAAGCTGTGAATCCCATGCCTTGGAATGTGGACTTGACCATTGGACCTAATATAAATATCCCCGTTTCCGTTTACATAAGAATAAAAACGCAACCTGTTATTAAGAGTTGGCACAAAGCTATTAAGGACCCTGTGTCAAATTCTGCCAGCACATCTGAAGCTATCGTAAGAACAACAGTACACAGTACAGATAACCAGTCTATTGTGCCCAGCACTGAAGTCATTCAAGGCTATCATTATGGACAACAGTGCATTCCATTCGCAGACTGTGATAAAACAATGCTCTACCAGTCTGGGCCAAAATCTCTATCCGTTTATGGATTCACTAGTTACAACAATATATCATGGCAAACCCTAAACAGTGAGGGTATATCATATCTATTTGGCAGAAAGAATGATAAAAAAGCTCAAAAAGCTGTAACATGCCTAGCCCAGTGTCTCTCTGAGCTGAATATGGTTGGAATTGTAAGACGTGTATACAATAATGGAAATGCTCCAAAAATGTATGCTTTAGTTCCCGTCATAGATAATGATAATCTTTTCTGCTTGTCATTACTTGGGATCTGCTACAAGGAAGACATAAAAAACATGACCTTCCCGCAGACCAATTTAAAGAAATATGAATGTAATGAAAAGCAGGTAAATGCTTTTAAAGACTTGATTAACGCAATGGATCTGATGAAAGCTTATGAAGCAACTGAATATGATGATACAGAAGCATTTCCAGTTGCCAATACTTTTAGCCCCACTGCCCAGTATATTTTAGATTGTATAACATTCAGAGCGATGAACCCAGGTAAACCATTGCCTAAACCAAGGGAAGATGTACAAATGCTACTCCAGGTGCCACCGTTAATTGCAAAAAGGTCTAAGGAATCCTTGGACAATATAAAAGAACTATTCACCTTGAGCAAAATTGAACCAGTCAAAAGAAATAAAAAGACTACTATTGGTACAACAGAAGAACAATATCCCTTATTTATTAATGGACTTAAAGAAGATCTTGATGATATGCCAAAAATTAATTTAGGCAGTTCTTTGAATGGCATTAAGACTCTGAAAGTTGGCACACTTGACCCCATAAAAGATTATAACAATATGAAACTTGAAGGGACTTCCCAAAAAGAAATTTGCTCACAAATGTTGGAAGCAATTGAGAGTATGATTGTAAATAACATAGATGGAGATTACACAAAAGCTTTAAATGCTATGGCACATTTTAGAGCAGAGTGTGTGAAAAATCTTCCAGATACTTATAATGACTGGTTGAAAAATTTGAAATATAAACTTGCAGATCTGAAAAAACAGAATGTTGTTGACATGATTAGCTCTAAAGGTTTGAACATGATTTTAGAAACTGAAAATAGTCTTAGTAAAGTAAAGTCTAGTGAAGACAGTGAAATGTATGAATATGATACAGCTCCACAGCTCACAGATGTGAACATAAGTTCAGAAATTAATGATATATTTGATAACATGTAAATTGTAAACAATATTATAAACCACACAAATTTTTACTTTTATATTATTTTTAGTAAAACTAAGCTTTTATAAAACAAGAAGCATGTTTTAATATAATATTTTCTATTATGTAAGTGAAATGAGCCTTATTATTTTGAATATTAAATTATGATTATTGATAACTACTTTATATTATTTTGTAAAAGTTAAAACAACTAATATTCCTTATATCTAAATAAAAAAAATGTAATAATCTCAAAGACATCAGATAAAATGTGTTATTTCAATAAAAATGCAGTAACATAGACCTCAATATTTATTAAATATTCCAATAAAACTAATTACAAACCTGAAGAATACAATCAAATCATCATTTACACACCACTCATACTGATTTTGTTTTGCGAGTGTAAAAGCTCCAGAAACTCCTGCAGAGACAAGTCCTCCTGGCAGTCAGTGTCCAAATCGTGCTCTAGCTGTGCTTCCATGGAGTTTGCGTCGGGACTCAGAACAATATTCTCGTCGAGTACGACGTGATTTAACCGCGACTTAAGACTCTGTAGTATCTCCTCCAACTCTAAACATTTATTTCGGATTGATGTGCCGAGGTCTGAAGCGGGGTCTATGTCGTCTATCGTGGAGGCTTCGGACAGGGAATTCGCTGGTGTACGTGTACGCGGCGGCTGGATTATGTTGAACAGGCTCTCGGGAATGCCGTTCCCATTCCTTGCGTCGGTAGTGCGAGAGTCCGTAAACTCAGCTAGTATCTCGTCGATTATGTCTTCGGCGTTTTGCCGTGGATCATTCACTTCCTCGGGCGTCTCTGTCCCGCTGTCGCCATTTATCATTTTATTGTTTGAATCCAGTTTCATGGTTGTAGTTTGTTGTTGTAAATTATCGATTATTCCATCAAAATAAATACACAGCACTTGTTGTTGCAGTCAGATGATTAATGAGACGGTATTGCCAATAAAGAAAAACTGCCTGACTTGAAGTGTTACTAGTAACACTAATGTTGATTATTCGGCGCAACATTTTCTTTGCGGGAAATATGAATCTAGATAGGCTTCAGTTCGTAATTTCTTTTTAATCTCCTCCATTTTCATTATTTTAAGAGCTGCTCTGCAACTGTTGTGAGCATGTGCAAAAAAGCAGTCTCGAATCGACTGAAATAAAATCTTTAAATAGAGTCTGGCTATCATGGAGCTATAATAATATTATAAAAACATGGTCATTAGGCAAAAATGTGTACAAACATTTAAGACCAACAAATTACCTTAAATTCGATCAGTTTTATACCCTGAAACTTGGACAAACAATGTTTAAACAATCTATCGTAATGTTTTCTGCAAAGGAATATTTTGTTTTCGTATTGCCAGTAATCCCCTTGGGCTGAACACGAACTACCGCAAATACTGCAAGCGTCCAAGTTATATGGAACGCATTTTATCTATAACAATAAAATTAAATAGAACACTAAAAATAACTTTTAAGGCAGTAGAAACGCCTTAGACCTCAACCTTAAAAATACATTAAGTTAAACTGATTGGTCCTATGAGCGGGATACTCAAGTATCCCGTTCAAAGGATATACAAACATACAATGAAGTCAACTTCATTTCTAATGTACAATAATTAACGTATGTAAACTAAATATGCTAGGTATATTTTGAATGTAAGTGAAGCACGAATCGAATCAAATTGATTTCGAATTACCTCAACTGCACATTTGAGTACTTTCCTTCCAGAAAAACTGTATATAAACTTCATATGTCGTCTTTTATATTCTGCGTTATAATCACACGGTCTGAAAATAGTAAATATAATTTATAAATGAAAATATTTAAGGTCTTTTTTCCAATTTTAAGTATTTTTTGTAGCAGTCCTATTATCGTTTGTATATATTACACCACATAATTGCAAAAGAAATCATCTCTTCATTATAGAAACAGGAGACATATTACTCTTACGAAGGAGTATTGCTCGCATTGAACAATGCTTTTCTTTTTGAAGTAGAATTAAATGCGGCGCAGTTCTGTTGGATAGGTTTGGGAGGCATTGGCTCCTGCGGTGGTGCCTGGTATTCATGTTTTGTTCTAAACCTCGGAGACCTTGCACCGCAACCATATTTACTGTAAATCTGCAAATATAATTAGTATGTACTTAATTAATTCTAGTATATAAATATTCCACACTATCCATACTAATAGGTATTATATAAGTAAATATTAAAGTTTCTTTATATTTTATCTGTCCTTCCTTTCCGCTCTAACTTAGCGATTAGTCGACTTCGAAAATCGAATCAATCATACTTTTCCTCCTGGCAAAGATTTTCAAATTCCAGGTGAGCGAAGCCACGGGCAAGTTAATATTTGGTAAATAGAATAAAATACCGTAGCTTACGTAATTTGCAACGTTAAAAAAAACCTATTAGATATTTTTCCCAGCTTAAGTAGGTAGGTACCTTGTGCATAACATCATGAAAGGCATCTCGATTAATACTATAGGTGGCTGGTCCAACATTCGGCTGAACTTCTGGTGCGGTCCGTCTCATGAAAGGACTGAGGTTTGGTCCATTTGAAGGTAACGTTTCTCTCTCTAGTCCAGTACCAAAGCAAATGCGAGGAGGTGTCTTTTTCGTTACCACATATTCAAAATCTAAAGTAAAGAGATTCAAATTTAAATTCAAAATACAAATCGCTAAATAAAACAGATTTCACAATTTGCTTTTTTAGTTTTTGACCGCAGCTTTACGTGAATAAAGCAACACTGTATTGTATACTTTTGGGATAAATTAATGTCAGCACTACTAAAGACTAGAACTTATAATATAATAACTTCATGTTATAATATAAGGACAAGAACATGAAGTATGTACTTCCATACGATGACAATTCTTTCAGTAACTTACAGTAAAGTTCATAACAAAAATATACAATAATCATCTACACCCATACAATGTTTTATTCCCTTGTTTTATTTTTTTGCGATATCACATTATATTTTTATTACCGCCGTGAAAAGCCTCGTGCATATTATTTGGTCGCAAAAACCGTCGTTCACGGTACGGTCGCTGCATTTTGGCGAAACGTGGTGAAATACTGGCAGCATTTTATACAAATTCGCCAATCGCCAGAGCCTTGCGTGATATTTGTGACAATAAAAAATATGACATATTTGAATAATATGATTACTGAGGTGCACGCTATGTCGTGATGAGGTGGCGGGTGGCCACAGCTTTTGCTAGGAGAGGAAACAACCAAATATATTACTATATTGACTATTGAGTATACTCTGTATTTATAGTGAGCGTTCATAATGGGCTTATGAAATGATAGTCTTGTCTGTTAATTATTGAGTTTGTGATACGTTAGCAGATAGAAAACCTTAATATGAAAATCGTCTTGAACCAACATCGCATGGTGATGAAATAGACGCGAGAACGAATAGATGCGAAAAAAATACGGACATTTCACATTACTAAAGGCGAAACGACACATGAACTGCGGAACCAAAAGTAGACCGTAAGCTGTAGCTGATGTTAACAAAAGTTTCACTTGTTAGACTAACTAGCTTGTAGAGTCCTGAGTTTTCATCTATTGTTGTCACCTTATAACAATTTACCGTTTTTCTTTTGACATGAAAATGACTTGTAAGTGGAACAAAAAGCGCAGCTGCGCTACTTACCCAATGTTATTTCCCAACTCATTGTAATTTGCCGTTTTATATTTTATGATTAGAAATAAAAGGAATTATATAAATCGGTAAAGTGCCGCGCCCTTTAAGCTAATAAACCTAAGGGTAGCAGACAACATAATATTATTATTATTAACTGATGTTGAACTGAACTAAACCATACACACAGACGGTGTTCAATTCTTAATAATAGATGAATACATTATAAAGTTATTAGTGTGCCTATCTGTCCTTCCGTAACAGGTCTACACGCCTAATCGCCGAGTTTATTTAGAAAATATTCTATAATATATACTGTGAAACTCGGAGCTGCATATAGTAGTTTTATGGTGGCAAAATGTATGGATCCCAAGCGGTAACCGGTTACCACATATTAACAATTAAATACCTATCGTGTCTGGGATTCCAAGGATCGAGGTATTACGACAACTTACTTTTTTATTCCTATCAAGGTTAATAATCAAGTTTAACTTTCATCGCAATGTACATGATGCTATAATTTAATAAAACGTTTGATTTTTTAAACTTTAATTACCTATTTTAATAGATTGACACACCGATTTCTTTAGATTGACATCAAAAAATTTTCAGAATTTTACAATAGAATAGGGTCATGAGGAAACATGCTGCAGGCTGCAGCTGATATTATCTTTCTAAGTGGTATACATGGCATATAATGGTATATTATACTTTTAAATGTAAAAAATTAAAGTGTGCACATTTGACCTATATTATCCACATTATCCATTGAAATGTCGAGCGATATACAGTCTCTGACTCTGCTGAAGCAAGACATAAAGTAGTTCTTGTAATTATTACTCACTGAAAATCACTGACCGCAAATAATCCCGTGGGCCCTGCCCAAAGCCCTGTCACGAAACATGGGTCACCACGGCCGTTTGTACTAAGCCTTATTTAATTTTACACATTTTTTTAATTTTAAGAAGAAGAAAAGGTAGGCTTGTCATATTATCTTCTTTCTTCTTTTTTTTTTTGGGCAACTTGACACAATGATGTGTACCTATTTTGTGCCAAACACAAGTAGGTACTTGTCATATGATTTGATGTCAAAGATGAAAGTTAATGTGTCAATGTCAACAGTCAAAGTCATTTGTAAATTGTGATTCGAGCAAACGATTCGATTCGACATTATACGAAAATTTATTTTTAGAAAAACTTATATTTCGGAAAGTATTTATATGTATTGTTTAATGGTTTTTAATCTTAAGGTAAATTGTTAAATGATGGTTTGATTAACGGACTTAGTTTAGTCATTATAGTGGAAATTTATTATAAAAAGGTGTCATTATATTACTCGCCGTGAAGTATGAGTGTGAAGTAACTTTTCTTACAATATTATGTCATAGCCGCTAATAGGCTTGAAATATGAAATCTGTTTAATGTTTATATAAATCATATTTATTATTGATATATGTAAACTGCGCTGGGCAACGGGTACTATGTTGCAATAACTCACACATTTTAAGCTAGCTAAAGCTTTTTTAAACTTAAATTTTCTGCTTTTTTTCATTAAATAGTGCTAAATTGCAATATATTTTAGCTTTCTTTATAATGTTTTCTACACTCATGCGGCGAAAGTACTATTTCCTGCATGCTTTTGCGTTTGGTATAGAACATAACTGCACACTTAAGTTTAACCACACTCTCAATGAACGTCAAACTTCTCTTGTACATAATTGACAACTTACCGCACTAGTTGCATAATATACTAGAACAAAATTCCATTTCTAACATTTCAATAAGTGTAATTTTGTTATTAGATACCATGGCATTGAACACAAAACTATTGGTGCCTCTTGCGTTGGGACTCTCCTTGGTGACTGTCACAGCCTTTGTGGTATATTATGTTTTTAAAGAAGAGAAAAATGAGGACAAGAATGTAAAATCAACAAAATTCCATATCATAGAAGTGGAAGTACCTAAAAGTATTGTACCAGCTCTCATAGGTATGTAGCAATTTACAACTTGTCTGCAGCTTTACTCCCATTATGCAGTATATGGTAACACTTAATTCCATTATAAAATATTCTTTTGTCAACATTGTTGTTGACAGCCTAAAAAATAGTGTGCTAAATTTCATTAAAACCTATTTTGTATTGTAGTTTTATGTCTAGTTAGACATGATAAACATCCAGTTTAATAATATTAGCCATTTATAATTATGTCATTGCTTGAATAATATTAGAGTGACATATCAGGGTTATTGGTACTAGGATTACTAGGCTTAACACTTATTCAGTTACTTGATATATGATATTGTCAAATATCAATCATAGTGCTTAAATATCAGCCAACATCATCATCATTACCTACCTCTACCATTCTAATTGTTAGTAATGTAGTATGATTCTACCTTACAAATTTATTTTCTCATTAAAAATTTGCCAACTTGTTTATTAAACTTAATGATCCCGACATAATATATTATTCTGCCTAAAATAGAAAAAATTGGAAGTAGCTGATTCTCAGACCTAGGTACTGTTTATATAATGTTTCATAAGAATCAGTTAAGCCCCTTTAGAGGAATATGGAAACAAATATTGTGACACCCAATATTTATATATTAGGTAATATTTCTTTCAATTACTAGCCTTGAGAAGGAATCTATTGTTCTTATAAGCATGCGAAAATCACTATCATCATTGTGCTGGCATGAGAAACTTTAAGAAAAGCATATAAATTAATTTATCACATCTATGTGAAGATGAGGCAATTTGAGAGAAATTCTCATGTCATTAAATAAGTCTCTCCAAGATGAAATTATGAACCAAAATTCGATGTATTCGAATTTGCGACCTAGATTAAATTAGTTGGTATTTTTTTGAAGTGTCCACAATCCACAGTAAATTCTTAATTAATTTCAACCTATAAATACAAACAAATAATCTGTAAAGACTTCTGCATAACTTGTTGCTTTCTATAATCAACAACAATCAATAGCTGATTTCATTTTAAGGTCGCAACGGCTCCAACATAAAGCAGATCGAACAGAAATCCGGCGCCATGATACACTTCAAGAAGTTCAGTGACAAAGACCACGATGTTTGCGTGATACGCGGCAAGAGTAGTACTGCCCAAGTGGCTGAGACCCTGGTACACGACTTCATAAGTCAGCAGCCTGCAATTGTGGAGGACAGCTTAGCTGTGCCCGCCTGGGCTGTGGGCAGGATTATTGGTGAGTACCGTTTATGTGGCAGAGACAATTAATATTGACAATACCAGAGAGGTATTATGTACTAGGGTACTAGAGATAGCACTTGGAGGACGTGTGATGTACCATTTCGGTTGAGTCCAGTAGTGTAGCCTCAGTAGGCGCGAAAAAGATAGAAAAAAACTGAGTGATCTAACTACGCCTGCGTTAAAGCGAGACGTAAATTGTTTTGTTTAGTTCGCCTTTGTGGGACATGATTCTAGCGCGACGTTGTGTGGAGTGTTGTATCTAGTTGGAAACATAACATATCACTGGACAATACAATGAAAATTGCTTAACAGCCAGATGAGAATTGAAAGTTTTTCCTATTTTGTCAATTTATGTTAAAAGAAAATTTAGTATTACGTTTCCTTATTGTCATATTTGTTGTCTTTAGCTGACATTGCCTGTATATTTTTAACCCAATTCTCCGAGCATCTCAAAAAGACGTCTAATATTGTGTCGTGTATGATTCACCACATGTATATTGTATACATATTTTATATGTACTACATGATGTCACCTATGTACGTAATTTGCCTTGTGATTGTTATGTAAACATATACAACGATGATTTTTTGCGTAAATGGTCGCACCTTCGAATCCCGATGCTGAGAAAAAAATAAGTTGATTTTCCTAGTTTGCACTTGTTGAGCTGTTTAGCATTTTAAGCAGCATATTATAATGACTTTTGTCCATAAGCGGCAATCGCTTACCATCCATATCCCTTCACCCGCTCAGTTTTTTAACCGATTTTCAAAAATGAGGTTTTATGTTTGGCTGTATTTTTTTCTTCGTCGCAGGCACCGGCGGTGAGAACATAAACAACATCAGTCACAGCAGCGGCGCGCGCGTGCGCGTGGAGGGGCAGCGAGGGGGCGGCGGCGCAGGTGGGGAGGGGCTGCGCCTCATCGCGCTCCGCGGCACCGCCGAACAGATCGCGCGCGCCCGCGGCATGGTGGACACCTGCGTGAGTAGCTAATGCTGATGAATCATCATC
>DWAK01000198.1:0-12858 GCA_018230145.1 Lepidochrysops patricia
CGGGCGGGCGGGTGGAGGGGGGGGGGGAGCCGTGCTGTGTTCCATTCGTTACCGGGACGTGCCACCAACATCTGGATTCTGGACCGTGCCGTAACTTCGATAAGTCGCTAGAATTTTATATCATTTTTGTGCAAATTACATATATCCTAAGGTATATTTTAGCCGATGTTTATGCTGCAGTTTATAATATAATATTACTTTCTGTAAACATATACACTAAACGCATACATTGAGTTTCTCAATAAGAAGTACCTACATTAGTGGCCATAGCCAAATCAGGATCTATATTTGCTATGTTATCGCTTAATGTTTTATTATTAGTGTCAATAAAATCTAAGATTATAAATAAAAGCATTCGAACTGGCAAAAATAATAGGTAGGTACCTACTGCGTTTTAAACCTAACTTTGTTAAGAACTTAGTACAATGTTACTGAGAAAACTAAGCTAGAGATGGTAAATAACGAAAACATTAGAAAGCAGTGTATAATATTAGTAATTTCAACAAAACACTCCACGTGGAATACTGTGATAAGGTAAAAGTTCTCCGCGCAAATTACACTCTGAATTTCGTTGATAGAGAGAAACTTTGTTTAAATGAAATCACTTCTACGGTCTCTACAACGTTTCTCTCTGTTTTACTTTCTTCCGAGTCACCCCATCGTGATTCATGCCTTTAGAGACGATACTCCTAAAAGAACTAAATTGAGTTTACTCACTGTTGCTACTAATTTAAATTTTAAATTAATTACAATTCGAACGTTTACTCTAATCACTAGAAATGCATGAACGATACAAGTGATGACCGAAACGTATCGTTATTGCAAAACATTAGCAAAGTTTAGTTTATAACTTGACTGAAAAAATGAACCTAATCATACGGCAGCCAAAATTTCGGGATTTCCTGCAACAATGTCCTGATATCAACGTAATAGTACGTATTTGTATAAAAACATTACACTTGCCTTAAAATATGTACAATCAATGCATACTAAAATGCAATCATTACATATAATAAAACAAAGTCCCCGGTCGCGTCTGTCTGTTGGCGATAAACTCAAAAACTACTGCATAGCGGTTTTCATGCGGTTTTCACCAATCGATAGAGTGATTCCTCCGGAAGGTTTAGGTATATAATTTGTTTTGTTTTGTATATTATATTTGAATAAAATATACTGAAATATGTAAGAGGTGTCATAAAAAATTAAACTGTCTAGGATAACTTTCAACAATCCCGTGCGAAACCAGGGCGGGTTGTAATGTTATACAATATTATCATAACGAATTATTTTGGTAAAAAGCTTTGATAGTATAAAATTCTTAAAACGGGGGAAAACACGACTACTGTTTGTAAAAGGGTTGGGATTTTATATAGATGATTACGGCTTTATTAAATCTCCCCCTTACTTCAAGCAGATTTTACGTTATACACTTTTTACGAAAACGCCATTGTGCACTTCGTAGCGTGACTCCGATCATTTCGTAGCACGGCTTTATCAAACTTAGAGATAAAATCGTTTATTCGCCGAACAGAAAATAATGTAGGACTATTGCAGATCATCTAGCTTTTCCAGCGGGCTCGCCCTGCTGGGATTAAAAGTATTACAACTGTTTTTATCACTTAGAAGTTGGATTAAAATCCGTATGTAGGGGGTGCTTAAATTATAATATGGACATCCGTGCATTTTTAGTAATTTCTAAAACTGCTGTATTTAATGATTGATAGTTCGCACTGTTAGGCCGCGATTCCACCTCCGCGATAAGTTGCGACAGTACTTACTATCCGCGAGCTTCTCGCAAGACATTTATTGCAGAAATAAATCGCAGGAATTAGTAAGAAGTGTAAACTCTATTGCAAGAAACTCATGCAAGACTTCCGCGAGTTGCTTGCAGGTGGAATGTGGCCTTAGTGTTAGTCTTGATGTCGTATAAAATATAAATACATTTTTTGAGATATTATGGTATTAAAAATAATAAATAATAATAATAATGTAATTTTAGGTTTCAGCGTTAACTCGTTTTTATTTACGGTTAATTATTATTGTGTTGACGTTTAATGAAATAATTTTTCAATGACGTCACTGGATGATGTCCCCTCGGCGTGTTCATTCAGTGTTGACGTATGATTCGATTTTATAGCGCTGTCAATACGTCAGAATGCGCCGTGTCCGAGGCACGGTCGGTTAACTTGTCAATCATGTAATTGACGATGTAGCTTTTGGCGTATAAATAGGGGTGTCACATGGTATTATATCGGAGATTACCAGCTACGACCCCTCACGTGCCAATAACGTAAATCTGCGATGTACAATCTATGGTGTGGTGTAGCAGCAATAAAGCTAGGCTGCTTTGCAAATAAATTATCATCGAGACCTAACTTCGACTGTTTTATACAGACAGGCATTTTTGTCGTCTTATGCTATAATATATTCTATCGGTAAACTTGCTTCTGACGAGCCATACCTACTATCGCCTAATAGGAATCGTTCGCATTCAGACACACTTTGTGCCTTATTTTGTACGTAAATTATATTGCAACTGACATTATAGTAGGTATATAATAGTACCTACTTTATTTCGTATATGCTCTGTAAGTTTACTAAACTGTCCCTCATATTTTCAATGATTAATTTACGAATGGGCTGGCTCGACCGGGGAAATACCACGGGCTCACAAAAGACCGGAGGCCCAATTCCCTAACTCCCTAGAAATGCCGCAGTTGGATTATTCCCTCTTAAAAAGGCGGCAACGCACTTGCAACTCTACTAATGTTGCAAGTGTCCATGGGCGACGGTAGTTGCTTTCCATCAGATGACCTGTTTACTCGTTTAATATTTATTTTATAAAGAAATAAATAAACAATGGGTTTTGTATAAAGTGACAGCCCTTGCGGCGGCATCGCTCGCTGACACAGGCGCTGCACTCAACGCAGCGCACGTGCCGATCGCCGCCACTTCGGACGATACTATCGCCTACACGGCACTTACTGCGTGTCTTCCTTTATAACATAACAAAATATTCGGATACACACCAACATATTTTTAGAACAAAACCAAATCACTCCCTCACACAACAAGACGCACGAGAATGACGCGACGCGACGTCTACGTCCAAAATTAATCTAACAGCTATTTAATATCGCGAAATCCGGATGTTTGTAAGACCCAATTTGAAGGATAAAAACATTTTGCAGTCCGACCATTACGAGACGCGGCCCGACAATTATTATCATAAAACGTAATCCTGGCGCTTGTGCGTTGTCCCCGGGGGGCGGTGATCTGGTCTGTTTGGAGCATTGATATACAACAAACCCTAGATCGAAAATCTCGACCAAAAATAACACTCGAAAGTGTCCCTAAAACTACCTGTCTCAAGTTATAGAAAGCTGTAAGCTTATTGTAAGCCGAGCATATTATTATTGCAAGTTCAACCTTATAAAAACTATTTAAAGTTGTTATGACATGGGCATATATGCATACACTGGGTACACTATGTACTTGTTTTTCGAGGACGTTTATCAGACGTTAAGTGTGAATCTTGGGTTTTTTGTATATCAATGGTTTGGCGGTGAATTTTACTCGGTCGTATTTACCCTCGCAAAAGTTGCTTAGTCACCTACTCTCGCGTAACCGTTATTAAAGTGAAATGATATACTTACGCGTCGAGCATCTTTCGAGATAACAATGAATTAATTAATCTTTTTGATGCCCGTCAACGTCATATTGACGACAAAGTAATATATTTTGTATTTTGTTCTAGGTAAGATTCCAGTTTAATTTTTCGCGCTATTAGCATACAACTTCAATTCTTCGGCAATCTGGTCCAAAAGGTAAGTATTAACTCTCAGTTCATACCACAATATTTGTAGCTCATTTAAAGTGTAAGCCGACCTTATTCAAAGCGCAGAACATCCTTTTTTTAGTCCAGTTGGACTAGGTATAATTAAGTCAGTACCAAATTTTGACATAATACTTTATTCTTCCGGACAAGCGAAATCTGTCTCCAAATACGAAACGTTTACATTCATGCACGAAAATACGAAGACATAATATATCTTTAATATGACTGTTAATTCAGCGTGGAAGAATAATGTACCAAGTTTTTTCTTAACATGGAAATCGACATTTGTTACTGCCACCATTCCTCAAGATACTCAGTGTAAACTCCGCCGAGTAAGGCTAACAACTCACGGCGCGTTTTTCTCCCGCGCACACCGCGGTTGCGGGCTCACAACCTCTGAAGAATACAGATGTCAATATAAAAAATGAAAACAAATCGCACGACGCGTTTATCGCCCGTAAGGCTTGCGGTTTTTTTGTACGAAGAAGAACCCCGACCGCGGCGGGCGCGGGAAAAAATCGCGTCGTGTGTTCTTAGCGTAAGGAGACATTTGATTTTAAGCCTCGCGGAGTATAAGTGTTATTTCTTCGGGAGAAGTATTATTCTACGCGAGCGTCGCGGCTCCTCGCCTCGAATGCTCCATTTAGTTCCAAAGTTTTTCTCGTTTATCACCGTTGGGCCCTGAGAAGCGGAGATTTTTCCTTTAGATTTGTTGTCACGCCAGACCTTTTTAATGTACCTACCTTTCTTTTTTTCTTATCGTTACGTGTCTAAGGAAATCTAATCTGAATTTTAAAATAACTATGTTCCTCAATTTTTGTCCTTATCCTAACATGTAGTTAGGATATAGATAACATATTTTTAGCCAAAAAGCTCAGAAGGAAATTATTAAAACGAATACATAAATATACACACGATTTATTTTCTTACAGATAATTACAGTAATCAAAAAAAAATACTTCAAATTATAGCAAAAATTATACAAATTAAAGAAAAAGTACAAGAACCTATTAATTAGAAAATTGACTACTCAAACTGGCAGAGTTTCGCCTTACCAGAGTGATCTACCGAATGGTGTCACTAAGTGATTATGCAACGATTTTTATAGGCGTAAATCCCCTCTTATTGTCACTGGTGTTGCTAGCTCAATGGTGTGATTATGTTCTTCAACAATATAATAATAATTAGGACTTAGTTTATGTCATGTCATTTCAAAAATATAATTTTGTATTATATAATATCATAATTATAGAAGCGGTTATAGGTATAACTATTTAACTCAGTATATAATTTTTGTGGCATAATGCTAAAGGATCGAGGAAATGTTTAATAAAGAGAATGAACGTTACGATGCCCGTCGATGCCGGCTCTGAGGGCCGAGATAAGGCCGGTTACTATGGACGCCACATTATTTACCCACAAGTAAATTCGACGAAATGTTTCTTAGACTTTGCCTTAAAAAGATTTCCGTGATAATAATCCCTTTAATGAAAATGGACATACCTTTTTATCCACGATAATATATTATGCCAAGCCACCTTCAAATTCATTAAATGTACCTACAAGCAAAGTAAGTAATAATTTACCTACCATGCTTCTATATTATAGCTATCCAGTATTTTCTTCAGGTATGATTTGTGGATGTTAAGACGTTTCTCGTAATATTAGCCAAGAATAATTATTATTATGAATTTGCTAATATTGTATTGAGGACCTTTACTTAATAATATTTTTAGGACTTGTAGGGCATAATATTTTATTTAAAACCAAAACAAGTTATTAATTAATGATTAATAAATAACATTATACAATCCAAATTTTGCAAATATTTCTCACACATAAGAAAATATCTAGAATAATACAACCAATTTAAAGTGTTGTTAATACAACCAATTTAAATATTCGCTTTTTCTATCTTTTTTCAATTCAACTGTCATATATTTTTGCTTGCAATTTATTATCATTAGTTCTCCAATTCAACGTGCAACTAAATTGATACTCATCTCCTGCACATATTTTCACGTCATTAAAATATAGTCAACATCACTTGTATAAACTAGACACAAGTGTTTTATTCATTTCATGCAAAACACGAATTTTACACTTTTATTTATGCGTTCAACGCTAATATTATGAAAGTCATAAATATTTTTTACCAAATGTATCGTTTCTTCTTTCAGAAATTGAAATATACATAAAGTAATGTGAATTTCCGTACATAAGAGTTTTCTGTTATGAAATTATTTTTACGTTCAGAAATTCGAGTGAGGAGCGGGCGAGCGAAAGTTGTTCCGAGGTTATTCCAAACCGTACACATCTTTAGTCGCGAATTTCGTAAGTGCAATTGAGCATCTTATATCGATTTCTTTTCCGTTTAATTAAGGCCATATTTGGCCTCCGGAGTCATATCGAGCCGCAATATAGGCGAGTCCGATTTCTTGCACGCCTTCTTGAATTCTTAATAACTTGAAAAGTATCAGTAACGACTAACGGCTAGTGCCGGTGGATAACTAATAAAGTAAGTTGAAGAGAAAAAGTAAACTAATATCGGGTTGAGCGTCGATCGCTGCGCCGCCGCTCGCCGCCGCCGGTGGCCACACGGGCCGTCATATTCGCTACAGATTTATTACTTTAATATGAACACTCCATCCCCCGCCTACGAATGTCACCGTAACTTTATCCTGCCGTTATGAAAAGTATTTTTATAAGTCCTCTCCTATCGTGTTTAATAAGCTCCCGCGTTTACATAACTTTTAAATAGCGACTAATATACAGATAACTTTAAAGATATAATTAAACTTTTTAAATATTTAAAATATTTTCAAAGTAATAATAAATACGAAACACCGACAAACAAAAATATAATCATTAGCACCGTTCCCATCTTTCTCACTTTAAAACTCGTTTCGCAAACTTTCTTTAAATTTGCGAAAAAAGTTTTACAAATTAAGAGCAAATTTTACTCCGTCCGTTAAGCCATTAGTAATTTCAGAGTTCTAATGAATTTTCTTCTTTGACATTGAGAAATGAATTTGGACCCTTACTTTTGGCGGTGGGACATCTGTACGATCCGCTAGACCTACATCGATCCGCGGTCGGCTGGCCCTGCCGCTACTCCGCGCCGCCGCGCCCCATGCACATTATAATTATCATGCTCAAATTATATTGTTTTAACTATGATACTCAAATATAAATACGGTAATACGAAATTAACTGTAAAACCTGGATCTTGCTACGTTATATGACGTCTAACCTCTTCTTTCCGGGAAAGTCGTTTATATCGTTTCTTACGTGGGACCTATTTGGTATTAAATATAACTAACTTTATAACTTCGTCATAAATAACACGTCTACTTATTTTTAAGCCCTGCGATCCGCGGCTGTCTTACAGTGAGTCAGTCATTCAAAATAAGCATTTTACAGTAGGTAGATATACACCTGATTTCATCGGTTTTCGTATACTTAAAGTAGCTACAATTTCATTTATTCGATTTGTCATTCCAAAGTTGGGAAATAAATGTCTCCTTGTAAGGATTTTAAAGTGAATCAAGACACAGCCCTCGGCGTCCCGCGCCCCTCATTACTCGTAACGGTGCCCCATTAGGCTCACGGGCCAAAGTGCTCCGGACCGTAGTTAATCCTTGTCCTCATTCTCTGTTATTTCGAAGGTCTGATCTAATCTAAACAAGGCTTAGGATCCGCCGACGCCAGTATTCTCGTCGTCGTCCCTTTTATGTGTTCGGCTGTTCTCGCCCACTCCCGTCGCGCTCCGGCCGACGTTTGCCTTGTTATTAAAGGAAATAACACTTGCCAAAGTCCAACAGTGATTCCGTGGTCGTGTCCTCTCGTCCCCGGCTCCGAAATTAATTTTGTATTTGATTAACGTCCGAGGCTAATGCCCGCTCACGTGAATAAACTTCGGCCTCCGATAAATTATAACGTTTTAAAGGGACTCGTTAAATGTTACGATAATGGCGACTCGACGACTAAATGCGACGAAGTCCGAAGTAGAAGGGTCAATTTGGAGGCTATTATACAATGGCCGTTAGAGGCCTACTTCCGGCGACTGCACTAAGCTGCCGTGTTCCAATCCGCCCGCTCAATTTCGGCCTTTCTGCAACACTATTCAGTCCTTCTACATTTACTGTAAATACCTTTACCACAATGGCCGATTCACTTTTACAATAATTGTCGCTCGTCTACAACTTCAAACTTATTCGTCATAATAATACATTATTATAGTTTCTGCATTTCTTAGCTAAATCAATATTCAAAGGTAAAGCTTTGAGAAAAACTTACGGAGAAAATATGTAATAAGTAAATCATTTCAGTGCATTATGTATTATAGGACTATATTCCTTAACTCGCAGCTGTCTATTTAAGCTTGAATTGGACTTGCGAGGGAAGAACTCGAGCTTATTTCATAGCATAGTTTTTAATTTAATAGGAAATTGAAGTTAAGCGAAGAAGTTCGGAAATAATTGAACGCGGACAGATACGTCTAAGTTTAACTGGTTCCGAGTCACCATTAGTAGTTCTTGCATTCCAAAATTTAATCATTTAGTTTGGTTTTCGATAGATACGATTATAAATTTGTTTTTTCAAGTAGAGCGAAACTTCACAGGCTCTATGAAGTCGTAATTGCCTTTAATATTTGAAATTTACTCATTTATACTCGCATATTGTGTAGACCGAGCGAGAAGTGTAGACATACGTCTTTTGTTACCAGTTCCAGAGACATAAACATACCGCCGGAGCGCGAACAACTTAGTAGTCGGGAGTCTGAACTAGCAAATATAATTCAGTAAAGTTTGCATTCTTGTTATAGTCGGCGATACGGCGCTAGTGGAAAAGCCGTGTAGTACATTGTATCAGGAAAGCAAACGAGGAATTATGACGGCGGAGGATTACGTGAGTGGATGTCGTAATAAAGCTTGCGATGAAGCCGTTACCCGAAGATAAACGTAAATATCCCGCTCCTAGTGTTTGGGCGCGCCTCGCTCGCTCGCTGCCCTAGCTAAAACCACCCCCTAATTTTTAACGCTTGTTTGCTCCAACTTATTATACTTGGGTTTTTAATATAAATAAGTAGGCTTGTAAAATAGATTATGTATGCAATACCTGTACTGTCTGTTCTAGTCCAATGAAAATTAATTTTTGACGTTTAATGTTACGGCTTATTCTCATTATTCTAAAAATATCATAAGTGTGGTATAGTGTCTTTTTGAAACATACGGCCGTTGTTCGTAAGTAATGTTTAATTTTGGACGTGTTTGCCTATTCGAAAAACATAAATGATAATGCAAATATGTGTTTAAAGTATCCTCGTAGCAACTATCAACAAAACTGTTACAACTCTACGCAAACTGAAGTTTAAAAAGCTTTCCGCTTCTACATTAGTAAGTCAGTTGACCCTCGTATTTATAAAATAAACACGAATAACTTTTATAGTTGGATCTCGTCAAATAAAAGAACGTAGCTTGCGAGGTCTATTTGCGTTGTAAAATCTGCAGGGGTATTATCTCGCGTAGAGATCCGGAGCGGCGGCCGGTGACAGCGTGTAGGTGTCCTTTGTCCTCCGTAACGTATGTAGTCTCGCTCTCGCTCTTATCTCCTAAATTAATTACATAAATCTTGTTTGTATACGTCTTAAGCGCATGACGCGGCACAATAATTCATGCCTCGGTTTACACTGCTAATAGAGGTCGCTCTAATACGTAATGCTAATTTTTGCGGTCACGCCTCAGACCTTATGCAAATACGTGTCGATAAATAGCAATAAATTGCTGCAAAATTATGTAATTTGCTTTGCGACTATAAATCCATTAGGTCCATAATAATGGAACAAGATAGATTTATAAAAGTAGTCTGTGCATATAAAGTAAGGTTTATATAAGTCACGTAACACGTTGATATTATGATTTAGGAAAGACAAAAGCATTAACACTTTTAATAAAATTTCAAAGATAAAAATACGCGAGCGTAGAATAATTCACACGTACGTAAAGTAAATTAAATTTCATGCCGCCACACGGAAAACCAAACAGGACGGCTTATGCAATTCAAATAGGAATGCTTTGCGACACAATAAACATAATAAATTATTGTCTCTTTGAAATTGAAAAACGAAGAACTCTTATACTTATGTGCGAGGTACGTGATGATTTCCCAGGGCGTCGCAGTCGCTAGTCGACGTACGCGACGGGCGCGGCGCGGGTGCACTGCGCCGCCAGCGCTGGCAATCACGTTACCTGCCCGACGTCGTTCATTATATTGATGTAGCTACTTGCCCCCAGCCTCGTTACTTCTCGTTATTGCAACGCGTAATAAAAACTGCCCGAGACACTCACCTACACCGAACATAAAGAACATAAATTGTCGGCGACTTAGCGACGCGTTTTTGTTTACCGTTCCCAGTTAAATACATTTTATTATAAATCGTCTGATATCTCGCTAAATCTATATTCAATTCGTGTTCGAAATTCATCTGCCGAGATTATATATTGCCGCGTATCGACGACAGTCGACACAGATTTCAGTGGAGTATTGAGACTCGTAAAGGGTGTAAATGAGCACTTTCTTGGTCTCGCTTAGTATTCTGTAGCGGCCGTCTGCCGCTGCGGGCTAGGTGGCGGCAGGGCGCAGGCTGGGCGCCCGCACTCGCGGTACTCAGCTTTTGTGTGCGGTAATTGGGTGTCTGAGCTGCCAACCGACGCATTTATTCCCGATAAATTGAAAACTGCTTTTGTACTTAGAATTATTCGATGCTGCGGGTACCCTTTCCTGATTTTCGATCGATTGTCCCGAATTGATGTACAATTACTATATTATGTTTTAGGATTTGGCTGTGTGTCTGTTCGTCTGTCCGTTGAACGTCAGCTCCTGTAAAATTTAAAGTTTTCTGTACAGGCAAGTGCTAAAATCTCTTTAGATAAATAAATTCAAGGTAAATGGGATAGTGATTTTTGTACTTAATTCAAAAACCCTAACATAAAACGTCTGTTCAATGTATGACAGACTTTTTAGTATAAAAATTATATAAAAATTTAGTATAATAGCAATAGTTCCTATAAAATATTAGAAATACCTAAATTCAACTTGTCGTAAATAAAATCCCATTGGTATTTTAATTGCTTCCTTTTTCACATACTTCTTAAATTTTCTGCATAATTTGCAATCCTGTAAGAACATAATGAGTACCGCCTGAAATACACTCCGCCAGCGCCATGTGATCACTTCATTTTACCTTATCAAAAGTATTTCATGTAATTACACTTGGAAATAAATAAAATTTATTAATATAACCTCGCTAATGAAAATATTGTGTCGTTAGAGATAGCCTCCCCGCAATTATTAGCCCTGAGCCCTTACCGCTGTATCTACTCGCTGGAACGACGTCATTTACATATTTTAATAAAATAATATCGCAACTGAATCGTAACTGAGAACTTGATTTAAGTTCTTACTGCGATGAATGTAAATTCTCAAACGCCGCCGCCGCAATTCCAGATTTCAATTCTGGAATTAATGGCAGTCGACGTGGGCCTGGCCAGTCTAATATTTGCGTTATTTCCGGAGACTTACTTAGTGGTGGATATGGAATAAATCAGTAAGGCTCTCCAACAGTCAGCGCGTAAGTTATAAAGCGATATATGTATGTGTACCTACCTATCTATCGATATATCGTAAATGCGCCCAACGCCGTCCAAACTGTAGCAATATTTTTGCAGCAACGTGTGAAATGTTACACCTTTAGCCTGCTTCGTATTTTTGTAGTTGTTACTGAACTACTACTTCTACACGACGGCATCCTGAACACTTGTAGTAAAAAACAATGCGATAGGCACTTTGAATTGCCACCGCGTTCTCGTGCTCATTCATAAGAGTGAGCTCGCTTATTTCGTGAATTATGCGTGATACACACAATATCGATATATAGCGATGTGTGTATCACACATCATATATCATTCTATGTGAGAATGCACCACTTGCGTTTTGTCAATAAGCCGCATTCGGCAAAAGTACGAAACGTGTTTCGTTAGCTGCTATCTAAGACGGAGGTCGCGAGGTGAATTCGGATAGCCCCGAACCCCCCGCGCCTCCACCCTCCCCATAAACTGGCGTCTTAATTTTAACTTTATTTCTTACCACTGTTCCAAGAAAATTAGGTGCGAAAGTAGCGGTATAAGATTCACGAGACTTCATCGCTTGCATTAATCTTCACAAAGTATCTATGTATTACGCAGTATCTTTTATCCTCAGCTACGTTTTTACGTTTAAATTGTGTTTAATATAACAAAAATTTACGCCGAAAAGCATTATTTTGTTAGACGAGCTACAGTTACCTTAATAGCTTACTTACTTCACCATTAATAGTATATTATGCAACTAGTGCGGTAAGTTGTCGATTACGCACGAGAAAAGCCAGTGCGTTAATTTTCTCGAGTGGACATTTGACAATACAGTACGATGCAATATACTATTTTTAACACAAATGCGAGAATAAAAGTAAATATTGCCCGCCATTGCAGAAAATTCGCGAGCAGTGTTCGAATTTCAAAACGAGTGCGGCTAAACTTAAGTGTGTGGTTATGTTCTATACCAAACGCAAAAACATGCTGGAAGTAATACTTTTGCCGCATGAGTGTTAAATAATATATTATGCACCTAGTGACGAATGTTGTCATTTCCCGCACGAGAGCAATATTGTACGAGCGAGGCGAGTGCGATCATTTTCTCGAGTGTGTATTGACAACATTCGCCACTAGTTGCATATCGGAACTATTTTTTAACACAAATGCGGCGATATTTATGTTGATCAATGTATTTAGCCAATTAGAAATTTCGTAATGTCGACCTCACCCTTTTCTTCTTTTTGATAATGACAGCTAGACTGTTTTTTTTTTTAAACTTTGATAAGTTACAAGGTCATAAAATCTTCAAAAAAAAAAGATTTGACAGCTACATTTTTTTAGAGGTTCTCATAGTAAGCTTGTGTGTGATAAGGATAGACTATTTGC
>DWAK01000199.1:0-12845 GCA_018230145.1 Lepidochrysops patricia
ATATATATATATATATAGCTCTAACGATAACTATAAAAGACTTTAGCAATATTTAGAGAGGAAGCAACAAAAGATCGGAGCAAAACAAATCGTCTGATTATTAATAACTGTGGCATAATTACAAATAATAATTAATTAATAACCCTGTCGTAATGTTTGAGCGGTGCATAATAGTAATTAAAGTATTGTAGAAATTAATATATGTATTAGATGTTTGAGTTATGTATGGAGGCTTGCTAATAAAATAATGAAGAGCCGGCGTCGACGGTCCAACAGACTCAGCGCCAAAGCGGTGTAAGTTAATTTTAGAGATTTTTTGAAAATCATAAATTTGAGATTATTTTAATATTATAATTTTGTAGGTCGTAATATTTGAAAATTAGTGTTGTAAAAAAATATTTTTGAATTATTTTAAGGATTAAAATATGTGTGTACAATACGCCAATAGTAAAAACCCAAATAAAATATACAAAAAAGTTTTGTATATTATTTATACTATTACGAAGCAATGTCACAAGCGCCAATCCCGTATACAAACAATTTTTTTAATAAAGTAAGGGAGCAAACAATCAAACGGGTCACCTGATAGAAAACAACTACCGTCGCCCATGGACACTTGCAACATTAGGAGAACTGCAGCAGGTGCGGCCTTTTAAAAGGGTCGCCCTCAGCTCTCTGCAGGTCAGTGCAAGTTATAAGTCACTTCCTCGATATCGTTCCGTATATTTCAAAAATTTCACGTAAAATCGCAAACAAAATCGCAAATAAAAAATTGCAATCGTCAATTTCATAAACAAACGCATCTTTAGTTGGAGGCTTTTTGTTGGGCTCTCCTAAGGGCCTCGCAGGGCAATTGATTAGCCCTTTGTGGCCCGCCGAGTGCCGACGCTCTCAACAATTTGCTCGGGGCCCGACCGCCCTAATTTTAATGGGCCTATAAAATTTATACTTAATGTATTTATCATGAGGTGGTATAACATGGATATACCTGTCATCGCTAAAAACACGTCCAAACGAAATGGATGGATTTTAATCGGTGAATAATAAAATTTATTTTTTAGGTTTTATTATTTACCGATGGATGTAAAAGACGTGAAGGTGAACAATCCAGACAAAATGTTAATGAGAGAAGTGAAGAATGAATATAAAATTGATATGAGAGCGATGTCTGTCGAATAATGATAGTGTAACGTCTATTTTCTAATGGAATTTAAGAGCGACCGCAGTCTTACAATTTCAAGTTGGCCAACTTAATCACATAGTATAAAAAATAGCTATAGCGACATATGAGAGCTCGCACATTGCAACCAACTTAGTTGTACAACTAAATAATTACACACCAACCGTATTAGAACCCCGATTCCCTTCCGATTAGCCACAATTAAAAAGTTGTTCAACTAAGTTGTGAAATCACATAATTTAGTTGTAAGATAGTTGGCCAACTTGAAATCGTAGGTCTGCGGTGACCCTAATTATAAGCTAGTTTTATCATGGTTTTAATTATTATCGTACAGCGCTTTTCATCGGCTATTGAATATAGATATTATACAAAATTAAAATCACGTCAGATACCGATAGGTGTGACAGATGAATTTTACGTAGTATTTGCTGATTCCGACAAACATTCTTATAAATGTGTGGCAATGTTCTATCGAAGAATTGAATGCGAAAGGATTCTGTCGATATACCTACTAAAATAGGTCTAAAATAGTTCTAAATTTTTTTTATGAAAACTGAATAATAAATGTCTCGTCTTATCCATATTACACCTTGTGTATTATTAAGTATGATTGTTTATTTTTACTTGTACGCATTATGGTCGGGTACAGAGGACCACACAGGTCACTTAACTGGTACTTAAACATTGCATCACTGTCGATGACTGTACTCTTTCCTTAACTATGTGAACTACGGGACGACGTTTAATTTTTAATGGCTTCGATCAATATTATTGACAATGTATATCGTATTTGACAATATTATTGTATTTTTGACGGGAAGTTGGGACACCACATATTGTAATGTCTAGAAGATATGCAAGAGTAACCTTCTAGCCATTATTTTAATGTGAAGCCAAAATAATAGCTGGTTTTTCTCACCAGAAAAACGGCTAGTTTTGCAGATCCCAGATATTTACTCTAGTGCCCATGAATGTGCGCAATACATGTTAGCACTCTCTTATTTTACCTCTAGCAGACTAGGCTACCGAAGGACGATAATATAGCCAGGACAGATAACTGAAACTGACGAATAATCGGTGATTTTTTAACTGCGGTTTTCTTGAAAGCCACACTCACTATAATATCTGAGAATATCAGAATTAAACTTACTTATGCTTGAAATAAATCGTTTATAGTTAGGCTAAAAGTTAAAACGAGCTAAAGTCAAAAAGAAGGATCAAAAATATTTTGTAGATTATTATCACAATCTATATTTTACAAAATTATAAAATGTCTTAATTAAAGAACCTCCTTTGGATGTTATTAACTGCTGTTCAGATAACGATATAACTTTGATTAATAATCAAATTATATGCTGCTTGTAAGTTGGTGTTAAGTTGAGAATATCTTAGATATCTATATCTAATATAATATAATTTTAGGCAGAATAACGTATGTCGAGATCATCTAGTATTATATAAAAAAATCGTGTTATTTACACTATTTATAACTCAAGAACAGTTGGCCGATTTGACTAAAATTTGCTACGGAGGTGGCTAAGAACCAGGAGAAGGACATTTTACTTTTTATCCCGTTCCTGTCGTTCTCGTGGGACGTGACATATAACGTGGTATAACAAAAGGCTACCTTAAAAATTCTGCTCATTTATTGCCTCTAAGGCGGAAAAAAGTTCGCCTTGAACTTAGAAGAAACAAATCCTTGGAATCCCAGGCATAATGGATATTAGATTGTTATGCGGTAGCCGGCTGCCGCTTGGGGGCTGAAAAGAGAGTTTCATATAACAATGAGAAATTAATTCTTGCTCGATGTAAGTTGAGCATTATATGAAGCGAAGTCGTAATTGAAAAGGGGTGAAAAACGGGTGCCACGCCATCAGTAGTATATTGCATTCTCTCTCTATGGGTCTACATTCAATATACCCAGAACCCAGAACAGGGCTGCCCAACCTTTGAACAGTCGGACCAAACCGTGGACTCAGTCGTTAACGACAATGGGTTACTTATATTTCCTTGTTCAGTTACTCTCAGCATAAGGCCCAGCGCAGACTATGCAATTATATGCAGTACACGACGCGCAAAAACTCCGGCGCTTAAACAACCAAACCCACGCAGACATTTCGTGTGCCGCAGACTCAATCATACAAAAAGTCTGTTGTTAGCGCTGGGCCTAAGATAAAAATTAATTTTCACCACACTTGATCAGGTCACCTAATATCCGCGGGCCACACAGTACTCCGCGGCCATTGGGTTGGGCAGCCCTAAGGAAACCTAGATCTTATAATCGTTGATATACAAAAAACCCAAGATTCACATTCAACGTTTGATAAACGTCCTCGAAAAATGAATGCAACGTGCACCCATTTTATGAATGAGTGCCAATGTAATAACAACTTTAAGTAGTTAGCATAAGGTTGAACTTGCAATAATATTACGCTCGGAGCCTATAGCTTATAACTTGAGTCAGGTATAGTTTTAGGGTATATATAGTATAGTTTTTGTATGAGACTGTCGATGTAGAGTTTTTTGTATATCAATGCTTACAATAATTACACTGTCTGTTCAAACCAAAATTGCGACCAATTCTATACTTCCTATTCCCATTTCAGGATCAGCTTTAGCAATATCAAGCTGAGTTTATAATTAAGTAATTAGTACAGCCATTAAAGGATACACCCATAGAGGTTAATCCACCATATCTGGCTTCCAAATGATTGATATTATATTGAAAAAGAAAATTCGAATTGGACTAACTTAACAGAAGAGTATAAATATGCAGAAATATTGTATGAGTTTTAATTATGTCGCTATCAGTAGTTTGTACGACTAAGTTATTAACTATATCTTAGAGTCTAAGAGTTAGCTTAGGGTAGTGTAATAGTCTAAGACTTAGACTATTACACTACTCAAAGTTAACTCTAATATCCAAATCTAAGTCATCATTTGACTTAGTTCATAAGATCAATATCGTACGATTTTTAAGTTTAAAGTTATCTGCTTATACTATATTCATCAACAAAGTCACCATACACTTTAATTCCCCATATATAATTTCACTAAGTCACGACATACTTTTACTAAGTCGCCATAGACTTTGATTAAGTCGCCATATTCTTTGACTAAGTCGCCATACACTTTGACTAAGTAGCCATATTATTAAGTCGCCATTAACTCGGCTTAGTCGATATCTTTAGAGTTAGTTCATTGATGAGGGTGAAGGCACGTGTGAGGCGGCCTGGACCTACCCCACGAGTGGGTCGATCGATGTCAACGCAGCGTCGCGTCTGCGCCCTACCCTGCTGCTGTACTGTGGGGCTCACAACGTTTTACCAAATATTTTTTTTCAGGTTAACATTTTTTTTATTTACTAAAACAAACATACCTATAGGAGATAAAAATATTCTGTGAATACGACAAAATACCAATTATAGTTTTTCGTATATAAACTTATCATGGTAAAAAAACTTGCTTGCATTATATCTAACGTTCAAACAAAATAATATTGCAAAAAATAGCTACTTAGTTTTCAGAAATTTTTAATTTTATATGTATGGGAATAAATTTATAATATAGGATTATCATATCTAACGTTCAAACTAAAATAATATTGCAAAAATAGCTACTTAGTTTTCAAAAATTTTTTATTTTGTATGTATGGGAATAAAAGTATGGCATGTAGGTATCAAAAATTCAGCTTTTGAAATGACAATAAGTCAAAAAAGCAATAATAAAAATAGGGGGATACAGTTTGATGCTGTAGCTATAGGTATACTATTTTATAATTATATTATGTAAGTATATATATGTATGTAATGAATTAAAGAATAGACTACGATAAGTGAGGATGGTAACGCATACCGCGAGGGAGGGGTGGGCGACGCTATTGGGCTAATTTTAAAAAACCGTTGAACCTAATGTGCCATTTTTAACCTGCAATACATTAAAGATGTAGAACCATGGAGATATATTGTTATGGGACAAAAACTGACCTATTTTTCCGACGCAGGCCCAAAGCGCTTGTGTGCGCGACATTACTGCGGCCGGCTTCAGTTCGCTTTGCGCCAAACGCACTTCTGAAGCTCACAGTACCGGAGCTTAGCTTCAAGCTTTTTCTTGGTGTTAAAAATAAGAAAAGGATAAAAAATGTAAGTAATTCCGTTTTTTTGCGTCATACAGCTTTTCTTATTTAATTTTCATCGAATGTATAAGTTTTCATTTGCTTGCTGCGTATGTATAATCGTGAAAAAAATATGGTTTTTTATAAGTGATGATGTTCAATAAAATTTTTTGTAATATATTCAAGGAAAAGCTTAATTGCGATTAACTGCAAAAAGTTTATTTTTGTAGGTATACTGCAATGAAATAAAATAAATGATTTCAGTTTTTATGCATGTTGGAGCCGAGTTATAAAAATATTTAAAATAAATTAAGAAATAAAAGTCTCTTTATTAGACATAAAATATTTTTATATTTTCTTTTAAATTATTGATTTTTTACAACCATTTTCATTAGTTAGTCGTGGTAATTATAGCGACTATAATAATTTTAACGGCATTGCGACGTCTAATGATTATATTTAATTGTAAAAAATGTATATTTTTGTATGGTTTGTACATAAAAGCGATTTTTTTTGTCTTGTTACAATATTTTTTATAACGCATGCGGGATAAGTACTATCATAACACACACACACACATCATGTTTCTAAATGTGCGGTAAATTTCTAATTCATTCAAAATTTGAAAATTGGGGTCCGATAAAAAAATTACCGTATGCATTTTCAAATTTCGAATACCGCACGCGAATTTTTAAATAATAATATTTTTTATTCCGCCTTTGTAATCAAAAATTGTATATTGTACTCGTGCGGTATTGTCAATTGCGCACGAGAGAAGTTGCGTTCATTGACACAACTTACCGCACTAGTTGCATAATATACTATTACACTATAGTTTTGTAAGTAAAGTTTGAAATCATTTCTGTTAAATGTGATGCAATTTCATTATAAGTAGGTACTTATTAATACTTGATACATATACAAGGACTTTTGGTACGTGGTCATCAATTATCTAATATTAGTTAATTAAAGTACATCGACCTTTGTTATAAAGTGAATCAGATTTCGAGATTTAATTGATTTTCTCATGTCAAGATTTTACATTTAAAATCAGCTTAATTTTACTCTATGAACCAAGTAAATTTTGATACGTAGCCATATTTTTGTGAAACTAATATATGAATATAAACAGTAAAAATTAGATGACCTCAACTCCGATGCAAGCTGGCAGTTTGCCAAATTCTGGGAGAAACCTAGATAATATTGCCAATGATATGCTGTTTTCTTTTAAGTCTGAAATTAATAAAAAAAATTAACCGACATCTTGAAATCGTTGATGAAAAAATATGTAAGTCACATATAATGTTGTTAGACTAGTCGAGTTTGATCGATAATCATAATTGTTTATGAAATGGTGACCGAACAGAGAATATACTATGACAAAACTGTCGCTTGACTACAGTAGATGAATATTGCTTTACAGCGCCATTGAATCGCGTGTTAGGACATACCGTAGTTAACTGCGTCTGGCTTAAAGCAGTGAGTTCTGAAAAGAAGCAAGATAAGACAATCAGACGTAATTAGTGTAATGGGAAATTTGAAACTGGTCCAGTTGAAATTTTGTCGATGGTATCGATTTCCGATGGCAACAACTCCATTACTATCGGCTTCCCTTTTGACTCGGTGTTTCAAAATTTCCTTATTGTACTTTGCTGCATGCAGATGTAGACTACGGCTTCCCTCTAAAGAAAACTCACCCTTCGCTACTGGTATCGGTACCTCTTATCTTCTACGCCACTATGACCTACATAAAACACATGGCGATTCGCCAACATAATATATTGATTGCACATATACCTACCAGTATGCTATCAATTATGCGATCTATACCTTGTACGTTACATTTAATTATACATTATTCATAGATTACCTGTCAGATACGGTGGTACATAACATTATTATTCAATTACTGAGTATAAATGAGGTTTCATATACCTACCAGAACAGGAAAAGAAGATATTATGTGTAATTTTATAAAGTACATTTTAACCGACTATATAGGGAACCGTGCACAACGATGGTGCTGTCGCCTGGCGTCACCAATCCAAATCTTGTTCTCTGTATACTTGACATTAGCAACAATCTGTTCTTAATACAGAGCTGCCATCTGCAGTCGCCAATGCGAATCTTGTATTCTATATTTGTACTTGATGACAATATTTTCTTAATGCTGTCAGCTGTTTTCAAGACTTACTGATGATGAAATTTTCAAGATTTATTGATGATGCAGGGCAGCGGAAGGTGGTGATCCCAACCAACTGGCGGCGCCGGAACCACAGACTGGGCCAGATGGCGAGATCATCGGTGGCCCACGCACGCCGCAACAGATCGCTGCGCAGCGCCGCCTGCAGCAGACGCAGGCGCAGGTTGACGAGGTATGATCGCTACTAACGACTTAGTTTTCGGCAGAGTTGAAAGGATGGAGCATGCTTATTTTATTGATAAGTGATCTATACCGATGTTATAAAGCGAAAGAGTTTATTTGTTTGTTTGTTTAAACGCGCTAATCTGAGGAACTACTGGTCCGATTAAAAAAAATCGTTTTTGTTAGATAGTCCATTTATAGAGGAAGGCTAATGAGCTGAGCAGTAATAAAAAAAAATTACGAAATCGGGAGAATGAAGTCGCGGCCCACGGGTAAAATTTTGTGTTATCCAAAATTAACTATTCCACGCGGACGAAGTTGCGAGCAAAATCTAGTTAAGAATAAAATAAAAGACTGTAACACCAATATATGTAATAACACTTTTGAAGCAAATAAATGAATTATAAATATGAAGAGTAACATAGGCTACTTTTGTTCATTATAAATGCAATTAAGTGTTTTCAACGGTTATGCATTCACACCTTAACTTAGAAACCGAACTTGGTTATCGGCATAGAGTTAGTTGAAAGGATGCCGAGTCACATAGTCGACTTTTTCTGGAAAAGTATCATAATTAAAAAAAAGGAGGTTTACCGGAATATTCGTATTTTCGCACTAATCGAATTATAAGCAAGCAAAACCGCCACACAGTAAATAATACAATCAATAAGTAATCAATCAACTAATAAGCGAAACAGTACATAAGCTGGTGAAATTAATGCTGCAGAATCAGAAATCTTTAATTTCTGAATGCAACGGATATCACAAGTTTCTGGGACTAAAAGGTCTTCTTAACGATTTTTTACAATTTAACTTATTGTTAAAAGTAGTTCCAGAAAACCATTTATCAATGCTATAGGTGCTATTTTGGAATGTCCTTGATATTTCAGGTGGTAGACATCATGAAAGCCAACGTGGAGAAGGTGTTAGACAGAGACGCTAAGCTGTCAGAGTTAGATGATAGAGCAGGTACAATATACTAAAGACTAATTTGAAATTTATTACTAAAAGCCCGTTTGCACTAAAAGTCCGTAAAAAGTATTATCACTAAAAACTATAAGATGGAAATTATGTTCAATAATTATGCTCCTTTTACTTCTCTCTCCCTTCAAGCTGCCTTAAATAATATACAATAACTCTTCCTAAAATGTAGTATTTTAATTTGTAACAGATGCCCTGCAACAGGGCGCTTCACAGTTTGAGCAGCAGGCGAAGAGTTTGAAAAATAAATTCTGGCTACAGAATTTAAAGGTAAAAATATTTTATCATTTATTACCATTCATTTTTTTATATACATACAGCATTCATAACGTTTACTTTTTTTAAATTAATCTAAAATATCTAAATAATATTAGTAATTGAATTGAGGTCTAAAATATAAAACAAGATAATTCCTTTTTTTTCTTTTAATTAAATAACAATCTATAATATTAGGTACTTATCTGTTCCTCAACATTTCCATTAGAGATTTGAGCTGTGTATTTTAAATCTATAAAATTTAAGTAATTATAATATTTCACAAATTTGTTTAAGTTTAATAAATTATGTAGGTACAAGACCTACATAATTTATTTATAAACAGATCTTAGAACTCAATATGTCCGTCTTGATGTAATACACTTTAAGTAAGGGTACGCAAGCTCTATAAATAAGCACTCCTTCTCAAGACGAAGATCTTAGCACTTCAAATCTGGGGTCTTATTATGAGCTCTTATAGCAGTCTTGTTTTAATAGTCGAAGAAATATCGTTTTGTTTACATAAATAAATAGAGATCATTTTTATTTATACGAAATTCTGATTAAAATAATATTGCTTTAATAAATACGAGGCTTAAAGTGTGATCACTTCTCTATCATTTCAGATGATGATAATAATGGGAGTCATTGGCATAGTAATTATCGGTTTACTGTTCGGTGAGTAGTCTTGTTTGATCTAGCCATGCCTTCGATGTTAGTGAATGTTAGCTGATGTCACATTTCTCAAGCTCCCGGTGATATTTCTGCCGATATTGATAGATTTGGACACCTCTCCAGATATGGGATTTATTGAAAATGTCAATCGCATTTTTTCAGGATTTTTTCTTGTTACGTAAGATAAGGAAATGAATAGTATGAGAAATGGCACATCAATTGTTAAACATTGGCAAAAAAAAAAAACAAATAATTAAATGTTGTTTTACAGAATGCAACGATTATGCATTTTAGGTCTGCAGTGTTTAGCTGCTCTTCTTACTGTTTGCTTGTTCCTTCTAGAGTCTAGATGTTTCTATTAGGGATGCGTCTGATGTTCTTTTGAGCGTGAAATTAAAAATTGGAATAAGCGACTGGAAAAATTGAAATCAATTTCAGCATATAAAATCAACTCTTAGATGTTTTGAAAATTGTGATATCGATGATCTTCCCAAATTCCCGAAATGCCAAAACTTGAAATTTAGAAAATCTGATTATTAAAAATGTTTTTTTTAAATTGTTAATTGCTAATTAATTTCCCGCTCTCCGCCTCTGGTTGTGTAGAGTAGAGGCTTGTGGCGTATGTTCGGCTTACCGCTGTTTGCAGGTGATAACATAAAACAAATGTTTGGTTAGTTCGGTACCGAGGCGCGCCCGACGTGAGCGCGGTCAGCGCTGTTGTGCCCACCAATACCAATGCCACTCAGGTTATCACCCATAATTGTAAGTATCCTGGGTATATGGGTTGCTTATACGGGTTTCATGTGGGTGTTAAAATTTTACACCGCTTCGATATTGAATATCCGAGCCGATATTTCGGCAACGGGCAAATCTAAGTAATCTGGGTTTTGACAGTTTTTTCGAGTGAAAATAATGGCTTTTTTGGTGCACCGTGCAAATTTGTTTATCGGTCTGCAAAATATAACCCAAAGCGCCATTTAACACCATTTACACATTAATACATAAAACATGGGTTTTTTAAAGTTGGCTGTTGGGTATGTGTGCAATATTTGGATATTGAATGTCCAAAATTCGATGCAGATACATCGACAAATTTTTCAACTTTGATATTGAATATCCAATTATAATGGGTCACTTTACTTTTTTTCTATATGGTAAAAAAATAATTATATAACTCAATATGTTTGAATGTTAAAAACCGATCCGAAATTAAATAAAAAATTTATGTTTTCTTGCAACGAATTCAAATTTGCACAAAAATGTAAATATACATTATATAGATATAATATTATATCGATATTAAATCGTAATGTGTCCCATTTCTACAATGCTATTTGTGTGTTTTCCTGACTATCGCTTTTGCATGTGTAGTGCCTTTATCTTGTTAGTCAATATTTTAAAATTAGGACTATGAAATGATATATAACTAGGTTTCAAGAACCAAAGCAATACATTATAATTTTCAACAATAAAGAGGTAAGTACATATAAATAGATAATAAGTTATGAGAAGTAATCGAAATTGATTATTTATTTTGTTAAAAGACAAACATTTATACATTTCATGCATTTAGGAAAATCATTAATTTTGTACATTTTCTGTAGTTTTGGTAACTTTGAGAGTTACATCTCACTGACGCATTTAAAAGTACCAACATCATAAAATTATAAAAATCACGCCTTTATACACTTTGTCAATTTTCTCTTTTCTTTTCTATGTAAGTCTTTATTATTTATACAAATCTGACAAAATTCAAAACAAAAGGTAGGTAAGTCAAAAACAGAATTTTTATTATTATTAAAATAATCTACATACGTATATTTTTGATGACTGATGTTTTTTAAGCAGTTACTAAAAATTTTACCTAAGTAGTAAGTAGTAAGTAGACATGGCAGACAAGTTTATTATTAGAATTTGTATTCACAAAAAAAAATATTCGTATGTTCAACAATTTTTCAGATAAACTAGTCGCACAAAACCATTAAATATGTAGTTTGAACAATTAAAACGTGATTTTGTTATTTATCTTTATTCATTTACTGATATTTTGTTCTATTTTCAGGAAAATACATGTAATCCACGCCACAACTATCTTTAGAAGATGCATTTACAACCTACATACACTGTTAAGTTACAGTAAAAATATACCGTAAGCAATAATAATAAATAAAGTTTGTGAAATCGAAGACCTCAGCATAACCTAATTAAAAATAGTTCGTTAAAGCCTTAATATATTATATTTAAAAAGTTTAAACTGCTTAAAATGTATAAATTGATTCTAAGGCCTCTTTAACTGTTTTCAAATGATGGCCTAGAAAAATATGTAACTTTGTGACTCAATAGTAATAATAATAGAGATTATAAGCAGCTGTTATAGTTTTGTGTATTAAATTTTCTTGTTTAAATATTACTATACGTAAATAAACTACTTATGTAAGCTGAACTAAAGTCAGTGAAGTCGCCAATTCAAACGTTTAGTTTTTTCGTGTCTTTTTTGTATAGGTAATTTATTTTATGTGTTGTTTAAATAAATATTTATAATTATGATTACGCAATAAGCATTCAAATAAAATATACTATAGCTTATAAAATATAATAATAAATTATACAACTTTTATTTGAAGACTGTTTAAATTGACGATCTTTCAACTGACTTCAATAGCAATCATATATTTTTTCTGAGGGCAATAATATATAAAATTTTCAAACTTCATCGTCTTCAATAACGATCATAAAATCCGGAGCAATAATAATAATTATAAAATTGTATTTTGTGACTTACTAGGATTCTCAAATGAGTCATATTAGATGTAATCTGATTGTACTATAAGACTACATAAACCATTACGTAATCGTTTTAAGATTGTAAATAGCTATAAGTAATTATTATTTATCATTAATATGAAGCAAATAATTACCTTAAGGGATATATTCGCATCACACAGATTACTTTGGTAGTACATAAGCTATAACGTTATAAATACGAACAAATACGTCGTTATTATTTATATTTCTTTTTTATTCGGTGCATTATTTACATAAAATACAATATGTGGTGCAAGTTTGCTTTAATGTTGTAAATTAGTAAGTGTCTATGGCTCGTATTCATAATCAGATCCCAGTGCTCAAGATCTTCATCTTGATGTAACGTGCTTTAAGTAAACGTTAGACCTTACGGTCTATAAATAAGCACTCAAAACACAGATCTTAGCACTTGAGATCTGTTTATAAAGACGAACCGTAGTTATATTTATATTTATTTACATTAAATATAA
>DWAK01000200.1:0-12829 GCA_018230145.1 Lepidochrysops patricia
TCCCTAATGATTTTATCTATTATTATATTTATATTTCAATTTTATGGGGTCGCTAACAAAAAAACAATCTTTTACCGACTAGTGAAGTGAAAATTTTATCGATAAAAACTACGAATACAATTAACATCCATCGATAGCCATGGTACCGGCAACCCTGCCTCAACTGACCAAGTTGTAGAAACGATTTTCACCACCGAATGTGTTTAAGGTGCTAACTAGGAGTACCAATTAGAGGTATAATAGGGACATGTGTTATAGCGCAAGTGGCGCCCCGGGGTACAACAGACATGACCGTTTTACCTTTTTATGGAAAAACAGCGGTAAATATGCACCTACATTTGAGGCAAATGGGAATTCACACAAATCCATTTCAAAACTTCCGGACTCGGATGTAGGCTGAGATGCCCATTCGCCGACCTTCGTATGGGCTAAGCATTGTTTTCACGCCGGGCTTACTTTTGGTCGTGGCATCTACCACATCCTGCTATCCATTCATGATGATCAACGAAGCAGGAGCATGTAATACTTATAACCTGTGTATAATTTGTGTAACTAGGTACTCAGATCATTATGTCATAATGATCAATGGTAATATCATAATATGTTAACATAATCAGAGTACCACTTTTGAATCTAATTAAGTACCATTAATTGAGGTCAAAAAGTGGTACAACCTTTGGTCTTGGCCCGTACGCTATAAAAGCGACTATTGATTGTTAATGATAATTTTAAGTAATTACAAGATAACATTAGAAGTGAAACGATGACGCCTATCACCTGTTTAATTTACGACATAATTAAACATTCAAAAATTTCTTTATTATATTTGATTAACCCTTCAAAATATAGGTAATTACAAAACAGATGCTTTGATTAATTATATAAAAAAATAAGCACCTGCCTCGGAGTCGGATCTCACTCTCGATTTTAAATCCCGCGTTTTTTACCCATCACGTATGTAAATGGTCTAGTCATCGTAAAAAGTCGACGGAAGTTGACCGGCAGAGGACAACGCTAGTTTTTTAGGTTTAGAATAAAAACCACAGACAATTTATAATTTCTTTTAGTGATTGGAGGCTCTTAAAGATAATGTAATTTACTAAGTTAGATACAGTGTGACTACCAATTAAAACTCAAATGACTATAAGTGTCATTTTTAATTTACCTATAAAAACAAAGTAGTGCTTTTCTTCATAAATTAGAAAAAAACAATATTTAGAATCCCAAAATGTATTCACAGAGCTGCAGTAAAAAGGTTAGAAATTCTAGAAGTTTAGATTGGCCTTATGATGAATTAACTAAACTTAAATTACTGTTTAATATTCACCCTATGACAACAAGTCTATAATTAGCTATCTTGTTACCACATCTTGCACTTTCGTGCGAAAATCCCGCCTGGTTCTCATATCAATGCAATTCCATAGTAATTATAGACACAACAAAACGTCACCTTAAAAAGTTTGAATAATTTTATCCGAAGACAATATTGTCTGTGGCGGATAAACAAAAACATGCCATTGTCGCGTCGAATTTAAATTTGAAAAAGGAACAGGGTTCGGTGTTCCCTCGCTAAAAAAAAGCGCTAATGACAGAGAAGATTCGGGATGTGACTGCGCATCCGATTAGGTATTTTTTAGCACTTGCAATGTGATTGATATGCTTAATAGTGTCTTCAAGGATGAATAAATTATAATCTTTTTACAGTTTTTTTTAATCCTTTAAGTTTTCATGTGAAATTCGTGCCGTGGAATTTTATACGGGGTTAGTAGGTTAATTTAAAAAGGGGTTTATTTAAGCGTATGATTAATGAAAAGTCAGGTATTACTAATACGGAAAAAATTATTAAATGGGAAGTACCTATAAAAAGAAAATATAAACTTAAGAATATTAATGATTCTCCAATTTATATTATTTTCTAAAAACTTTTTCACTTACATTTTAAGACCATTTGAAGTAGGTAAGTAGGTATTTGTACTTATATTACATAGGTAAATTCATAACATAAATTAGGAAAGTATGAATAATTAATATTAAAAAAAATTGCCAACCTGAATTAGTGTTTTTTTACTACTGTTTCTATTTAGAATTGTGTAAAAATGGTTTAGGACAAGGAGCCATATATGTTACTAACTTTTGTTGGTGGTGAAATTTTTTACTCATTTGTATTTTTATGATGGCGTAATCAAGAATAATTTTGTGTACTTCGTGTACCTTCGTCAAATTTTAGATGGTGAATTTGCATACAACTGCGCGTGTCGCATACAGAAAACGTTCTCAAGATTAAAAAACGCTATAAAAAGTCAACCGTGAGAGTAAATACACAATCGGTGATTAAATTAAACGAGGCTACGTCACAGATTTATAAAAAATTAAAAAGACAAAAAAAAACAAAAGGATAAGACATGTAGCCAACTACCCCTTCGTTAATGTAAAATTTGCATACAAGCTTGGCTGTGGCGATTTTTTACTCTGAGATATGCAAAATTATGCAAATTAATTTTTTGGTCATCGCGCGAAGTTTTTTTACGGGTCTGAGAAAGTGTTGGAACGTAGAGTTGCGTAGAAAAAATGTTGAAAAATTGTTGGTCTCAATTTCAAATTTAAAAAATAATTTTGCATACCTTGTCATTTGAATCTTGTAGTTAAAAGGTACCACGCAATATTAATTTAACAGAGCATTGATAATGAAAGATGTTGTGCTTTTTTTTTTAACCGACTTTCAAAAAAAGGAGGAGGTTCTATGTTCGGCTGTTTTTTTAATTGTATATACCTACCTATATTATTTATCTTATTGTTATAGTGTTTCAAGAATGATAATGCATGATATGCATCACCACGAATGTACCGGTGCGACTGAATAAAAACACTGTCACAGAAAAATTACTGTACGAAATCCTTCTCGTGCTTTAAGAATAAAAAATAGGTAATAATATTGTATTTTTCCTGAACGAATAGATAATGTATTTTTAAGTGTGATAATATGCGGTCAGCATAACTTTCCTTTTTAATTTTTTTTGTTAATGGTCGTCTTTCTCTGAAATAGAATAATATATTATATAATAAATTACTAAATTACATTTAAGTAGCCAGAATTTGGCTTATAAGGGTAGATATCTATTTTATGTACTATTCGTTATATACAAACTTATTATGATTTTTTTTGCTAGGCGACCCTTTTTTTTACCTGCATAGCACATGAAACCACCCCACAATTTTTTCTACGACCCAAACCCAATAGAGTGCATCGAAACTGTATGGGGTGGCAACTTTTTTGTACGACTAACAACCCAGGTCGATATTTTTCCCGCGCTCCGACCGTATTGGATGTAAACCCGTTTCGTTCATAAAGGGAGCCTTTTATATAGGTCTTTATTCATAAATTTTTTCGTTCGCTAACGGTTAAGCCGATTCTTTTGGTAATTGCGAGGGGTTGTTATTAAAAGGGGTTAGTTTTTTGCCGCGCGTCTCCTCACGCTAGTTTGGGCGGTACAAAATTGCTTACATCACGCACGGAGTTTATTAAAATATCGATTTAGTGTTCGATTTTCAAATTATAACTTGTCTGCGTCTGGCAATAATGCTGTCTGTTTTTTATTACCCACGTTAAAAGGTTGGGAACTGAGCACTATTATGCTATAACTAGCTTCCCGCCCCGGCTACGCACGGGTTCATTATAAATCCATTTCAATATTAAATAAGTATAAATGCAAAAATGTAAATTACCCATATTATAGCCTAGTATGGTTGGTCCTCCACGACTGCTAGAAAACGCGCGGTGCCGTAATTTTAACCCGATTTTATTTTACGATTACTGCTTACTTTGGAGTAATTCTCTCAAAACTCATTTAAATTTTATAGTGAGGAGGATTAAAATAATATACATAAAATGCTTATTAATAACCCATATAAAATGATAATGATTAATACTGTATACCGTCTGATTAGCTTTACAGTTACTGCATTAACATTTGATTAGGTATATAAAACGTATCTTGGGCATAGCAAGTTAAATTTAAAAATAAATAATTATGTTATCGCGGATTTTTTGTGCATTTAGAAAAGAAACATAATATTGTTTAAGCCATTGGTACATAGGTAGTATAATTAAACATTTGTTTTTTTATATCTCATAGGGTTTGGGCAGTGCAGCGTTTTTGTTGAAAGCTCCCAGACCTTATCGTGCGGCGTAAGTACTACTTCCAGCATGCCTTTGGTACTTATAGAACTTAACCGCACACTAAAGTTTAACCACACTCGTTAGTCGTTATCAAATTTCGAACAATGCTCGCGAATTTTCTAATTCTCAACCGCAATGGTGGGCGCGGAAATATATTTACTTTTATTCTCGTATTTGTGATAAAAAATAGTATAGGTATATTGCACTCGTGCGGTATTGTCGATTGCCAGCTCGAGAAAATGAACTTCCAAATTATCTCGTTCGTTATCGACAACTTACCGCACTAGTTGCATAATATACCTACTATTACGACACATCTGACAAATTTCAACATATTTTTCTCAAATATACACAAAACTAAACAAATTATACAAATACCTAAACCGGTGGAATATCGATTGCTGAAATCCACATAAAAATCCGTGCAGTAATGTCATTATAGTCTACCAAATTAAAAATCATACTTTAGTCTAAATTTCTGCCTAACTCTCTATTAAGTAATTTCTTAAGTACCTAATCGTTAAGTTTAGTTGCGGGAGTTAGAAGATTAGAAAAAATTTACTTATAAAGAGTATAATTGTATACTTTATCGTTTATGTTTTTCTAATAAATAAATATAAAAAATTGTTAATAGAGATGTACTTATATTTTCTTACCTTGTACCTACAATTACCTACAACATTTTGCAATGATCAAAAGTACCAGCTACTCACCACATACGTTTTTAATTCTCAGTAGGTAATATGCAATATTAACCCTTTTCAAATGAAAAGAAAACGATGTCCCTATGTATAAGTTTTTTTTTCCAGTTGTAGTGACGTCAGCCCCCGCCAACGAAGCGGAGTTGCAGCTGTACAGAGTCATGCAGAGGGCCAGCCTCCTCGCATATTATGACACATTACTAGAAATGGGTGAGTTCACAATGGATTTTTGTAGTAGGTAGGTATGTTTAGTAGATGGTAATCTTCTCAATATAGGTTACTACAAAAATGGGTCAGTAAAGTAAAATGATATGAATCCGATTACTAATATAAGGCAAAACAATCATTATTAAAATCGATCTAGTCGTTTCGGATTCGAACTAACAAACACCATAGACGATAATTTTATACCTACCCATACCTGTTAAAGTTAGACAACTAAATAACCGAAAAAACACACAGATAGTCAGTAATATTTTAAATACAAGAAAATATTATGTTTCAAATAAAAAAATGTGAATGAATAACCACCTCCCTAGACTTATATAGGTACCTATTTACCCAATTTCTAACAATATGGTGTCTGACAGCAGGCGTAGCTTATTTTTTGTCTGGTACCCAACCGCCTAATGCCCTAGAATTGAGATAAAAAATTATATAGAATATAGAAGTTAACCTTAAATGAATAGTTATGTGCAGTTATTAAAGTAATTAAAGATTAGGTAGGTACCTACTTAGGTTTAGGGAGATTGATTAATCTGATTAGGTATGTCATGGAGATTTGGACAGAAAATGTAGACAGACAGAGATGTGTCCCGACAGACGTTGTTCTGTCTAAAATAGAAAAAAATAGATAGTAGCCGATTCTCAGACCTACTGAATATAATATATAACATTTCATAACAATCGGTCGAGCCGTTTCGGAGGAGTATGTTAACAAACACTGTGACAAGAGAATTTAATATAAGTATTAGGTAGATATGAGTTATGACTTATGACCGAAAAAAAAGCTTCCAAAAACAAAATTAGGCAAATGTAGGTAATTAGCGTCTAGGAAAGCGTTTGAAGTGCTAGCTAGGCAAGTTGCAACTCGCAAATTACAATAACAAGGTATACCTATCTAGGTATCTAGGTATACCTACCTATATATAATTTATACCTATATGCCTATAATATGTACCTAATTTAGTATTGTAGGTAATAAAAATACGTTTAAAAACTCTCTATATTTAAAAAAAATCTAAATATATACTAGGGAAAGCGATGATGAATATAACAAAAAAATCATCGTAAATTCGAAGGAACGACGTAAAAAAATATTTCTCATCGTCAAACAATGCAAGATACCGAGATACTAAAAAACAAATTTTGCATAAGTGTAAAAAGACTGATGTGTAGTTTTTTTTTAATTTCTTAATTCGTCAGGCGAATGCAAGGGTTCGGCTTTCGGCCTCACATTGTTTTTTTGTGCGGCCCCTTTTGCAAAATGGTCACGTAAGATATTAGCATATTCGACTAAATTAAAAGTGTGAGCGCTCTTTTTTTACAAGTATCTCACGTTTTTTGCCAAAACGCAAATTAACTTGCCCTTCTAGAAACATTAGATTTTTTACTTCTAGTTGTAACAAGTAGATTAAAAAAAACTGTGTATAGTTTGATATCTTTGTGTAGTGCACTCTTCTAATGCCGGCTGTACACACACGCCGAGGCAGACCGAGACAGGCCGAATGCGTGTGTGTACAGGGTGCTCTCGTCTCCTCTCGGTATTTCCTTCTCGTTGTGTACAGGGCTGCCATCTCTATAACCTGCCCCCCAGGACCGGAAGTGTAAGTTTCCCGGATTTTGGAGCTTTTAGAAAAAAAAGAAAACTTTAATTTTAAGTATCTTTCGTTGCATGAAATAGTGTGTTTAATCGTTCTTGTGACGACAAGTGAGTAATTTGCTTTATTTTTTAACTTTCTTACGTAAATTAATCGGATCTGATCGACTTTTATTGTAGCCGGGGTTGCAACTGGACTACAATTTAAACCCCGCCCGGACACTCCCCGGACTTCTTCAAAACTAAGACAAATCCGGGGAAACCCGGACGGATGGCAGCCCTATGTACAGGCGTGTTCTCGACGAGAGTCTTGGCGGCCGAGGCTCGCGGCTTGTGTACCTATACAGCCGGCATTAAATAAAAATTGTGTCTTAGATGTCCTCAGCTATTTAAAAAAAATCTGCTAAATATACCTACTTATCTATATAGATATGTAGTTACTTTGTATATATGGGAGATATAATGTCATGTCAGACATAATATAACAACAGGTATCATAACATTATTATTATACCTGTTATTGTTTTTATTTGTATGAAAGCAACTGTTATAAAATACATAACATTTCCAGGCGGTGATGACGTGCAGCAACTCTGTGACGCTGGTGAGGAGGAGTTTCTGGAGATCATGGCGCTGGTCGGCATGGCGTCCAAGCCCCTCCACGTCAGACGGCTGCAGAAAGCGCTGCAGGAGTGGGTTAACAACCCTGCGATCTTCCAAATTCCAATCGTCCCCAACCTGTGCCCCACCGAAAATCCCTTCATCCAATGCAACCAAAGACTACTGAATATCCCACCTGCCATCCCAAGTTTACCCAGAAGCGTCGCGTCCCCAGACAACAACCGACCCAATTACAGCCCCTCCCCTGGCGCGCCAGAGAATAGCTGCGGGTCCACCGCGTCGAGGGAAGTCAGCCAATCTGTCAGTCCCGTCCACCAGACCTTTACCAAGATCGTCCTCCCTCCGTCTCCGGCACCGGCCGCGGCCGTCACTACCTCGGCTCGAGCTTACTCCCCCCAGAGCGCATGCCCCCCTGCTTCGTCAGGATCCAGCCCCAGCTCCGTGACCTCCCCCATCCAGCTCACCCCCGTTCTCCTAGATGTCCACGTGCAGAAGTTAGCTTCAGCAGCTGAGAAACTGAGCAAACACCTGCCCCAGTTAGAGCCGAAGCCGCAGAACACGAAGAAGAAGATGTGCAAGGACCTGGAGCTGGTGATGATGATGCCGGAGTCTGATCCGCGCCGGATGGAGGAGATCCGGAAGTACGCAGCCATCTACGGCAGGTTTGACTGCAAGCGGAAACCAGAGAAGCCGCTTACTTTGCACGAGGTAAATGTTCCGATGCTTGTAAATTATAATATTACTAGCTTTTGCCCGCGACTTCGTCCGCGTGGAATAATTTCTTTTGTTTTGTGAATAACATGTGAAAAACCCAAAATTTTACCCCGAAAAAAGACGTCTAAGGCGAAAATATAGAGCTCATTTTCCTGATTACGCATATGTTCTTAAGTCAATTTGCCCAAAAACTCGACTTATTGCACTCTTCGTTATGACGGCAGAAAAGTTGTCGCATTTTTATGTACACGTAACCCATTTCGTCGTAGCGCATCGCGCGAGAACCAATCATTAATCTATGCTTGCTCCCTTCAGATTTTGTTATATGTAGTTATATTGAGGTGGCACTGTCTAACGATTGTTCATGATGCAGGTGATGGTGAACGAAGCTGCCGCTCAAATCTGCCGCTGCGTGCCAGCGCTGCTGACGCGGCGCGACGAGCTCTTCCCGCTGGCGAGGCAGCTGGTGCGCCGCGCTGGCCTGCACTACTCCAAACACGGGTCAGTCCACTAATGGTAGTAACGCGCCGATTATGAGCATTCGAAGCCACGTACCAAATCGGTCGCCATACGCGGCCCGCGGGTCGCATGCAGGCTGCATGTTTTGTAAATCTAATCTAATATATAAAATTCTCGTGTCACTCCTCCGAAACGGCTTGACCGATTCTTATGAAATTTATGTGCATATTGAGTAGGCCTGAGAATCGGCTACAGCTATCAATTTTTTTTCTATTTTAGGCAGAACAACGTCCGTCGGGATCAGATGTTTTGCCTTAATGTCAATACTCAATATTCTTTAGCAGAGACGCACTACTACAGTGGTACCTATATCTTCATGATTTTAATTTTTTTCAGGTTACCGCCAACGCCATCTACCGACGAGCGAGATAGGGACGACGACGAGACGCCCAGCAAGCGGCCGCGGCAGGTCACATCCATAGACCTCACCGACTAACACTAACCACTATTTCCGCTAGGGACTGAGCACAACCATTATGGACTAGCTTCAACCACTATGGATTGCTACTAGGAGCCACTAACCATTAGGACTAGCACCAACCACTATCGACCAACCTTAACAACTACAACGACTAGGGCAAACCACCAGAGAACTTCGCTTTTTACGGCTGGATCATCTAAGAGCGTCGCCAGCATGTAGCCTTGGCGGGGGCAAGTTGATACGAACAATAAGAAAAGTATAAATTGTTGTTGAAGTCCAAGTCGCACAGAGTCTCTAGAAACGCTTCATCTTTTTTAGAGACTCTAGGGGGTTTGTTACCCTTCCTGCCACCCTTGGCGACGCCCTTGGGAACACCTACATTTTAACTATTATAACAAGCAGCGCTTGGATCACGAGAGTAGTTAATTGACCAAACTGACGTTCTAAATCTACAGTTTTAAGACAGGTTCTTATACATATTAATATGTATAATTTGTATGTTTTGTGTTGCAGTCTTTTGCACGACTGACTTGTTCTAAATCAGTGGTCCTTATGAAGTAATCTACTTATTTCACTAACGACTTTAAGTAAGGCTCACCTATTAAACGTACCTGAAAATACGTCGAAAGGAAACTTTATAGTATATAAACTTATTATAAATAAAATCACTAACTATATTTTTGCAACTTTCTGAAAGTAGACCAAGCCTATTATACCCATTTTAAAGTACCACAATACTTTTAAGTATTTTACCTCACTGTGAAAAGTACCCACTTAGTTAACTGCGATGCGATTTCTAATGAAAATATATATTTTTCATTAGAAAAAATACTCATTGAAATTATTCCAATAAGACTGAAGATTATTATTGCTATTCTAATTTGAATGTTGTCATTTTTCAAAACAAAATCTTACCAAAACCGTTTATTTAATGTTACTAATATTATTAACAATAAACCTTATAAGTTTATATATACACGATGAAAATTTCTCCTATTTTTTAGTCAGTTAAAAAGTGTAGGAAGGCACATGCATGATAACATTATCATCAGTTTTTTTAATCATTTTGCTTTTTATTAGCGCTTAATATAGTTCCAAGGTATTTTGGTAAGTGTGGTAACATCTATATTAACCTATTATTTTTCAAATTATGTTTTTGTTGCATTTCAAAGCGTTTATGACCACAATCTCTCTTTCTTTATTACGACGGACGAGGAGACAACGTGATGGTTAAAATTATATTATGATGGTAATCATTAATAAGCGCCATCTATTCAGCCGTATTGGTAAATTTAGTTTATAATCATGGCTCAATGGATGGCACTAACTTCAATGTTATAAATTCGACTTCTGCACAAAATCTTTTTTATGGTCTCGCTATCGCAATCGCTGAGGTAGGTGCGCACTGTAGGTGGTGCCCTCTGCGATTAGGATTGCGCTTTTTACCTTTCTTGATGTGAAAACTGCTCACTAAGGAAAGAAAACAGCAATAACTTTGATATTTTACAGGACGAAGATGGTAGCGTACGGACCAGTCCGGAAAACGCAAGAAGTTCTAGTCATAGGTAATTTTATCATTTCAAATAAAGATTAATATTATTTACAGTTGCTATTACTCATTAACCAGAAAAAAAATGAAATGGCTACAAATTGTTACCTACATTCATCGATATTATTGCTATCGACGAGAGAGAGAGATAGATATATAGCACTTGTATGAGAAAATATACCTTTGTATGTCGTTTCTACCTGTTTATATTATTATGTAAATGTTAACTCAATTAGAGCTTCTCGGTTGCCTGAGGAAAGCTACCGAGGTATGTGGCCCCAGGTTTACCGTACTTCAAACCAACGGTGCACATCATCCTCTACTCCACTATATTTAGTGAAGTTGCGGGAACGAAAACATCGTCTACAAATAAATGTTCCAACCCTATTTTTTTTTTCAGTTGGTGGGGCATGAAGACTGAGAGTGACGATGCTGACTCCCGCTGCTCTTACTCCAGCACTAGCACGCCACCACCGGTACTTTTTTCTATTTATTTATGACCGAAAAAAAAAGTTTAATTTGAAACCCTTGAAGCAGAATCTTTTGGGTAACTTATTTTTTGTTTAATAGTTTTACGTTTTAAAACAAGTAACTTAATGAGTAGCTTAAAATATTTCTTTAAATAGTGTGAATAGTCTCCTCTTGTTACATTTTGAATTTTACAAATGAACATGAACACAGAATAGAAAAATAAAGGAGAAATATTGTCAAATAATGAGTGTGCGCATCCATAAAAGTATTATAATAAAAGCAGTCGCATTTATAATAACGCCAAAATTTATTTTACAATTTCAATAATTTTCGAATTAAAAATTGTGTTCCATTTGTAACAGGACGGCGAAGAGTCGCGGCCGCAGGTGGTCGCAGCGCGTGGCGATAGCATCATCGCCGTGGCGAATCCCGCACTTCATCCCCCGCACCCGCCGCCGCACCCCGCGCGCAACCACTCCAACTAGCGCCATCCTTTGACACACCTTTGTAAACTCTGCTTAGTTCACTTAGCGCCTTCAATCCTTCCCAGCAGGATCGCTAAAATGTTAAGATGACTGTAGGGTCACATATGAGAAACCTAGTATGTTCATAGATACTGTCGCTGAAAAAATATATTACGTGTACTGGTATTAACTAATTTTGATGATATTTTTTTTTTATTTACAAAGAATATTGTATGTATTTAAATGATGACACAAATATGCTACAAATTAAGACCATCATACTGTAAACAATATACTGCAAGTTATTTTTTTAGGGCTACTTAGCTATTTTTTTTAATTCAAGCTAAGCTTACCTATATTATGTAGTTTAAAAAATATGTAAATAATGTTTGTATAATACCACGTTTGCCTTTTAGAGATAAAAATGAAGTGTGATTTTGTCTAATTTCTTCTAAATTCGAGAACAGTATGTAATTTGGTTTTACGACTAAATATAACTTAATAATCAATACAAACATCAAACCTCTTGTCATCGCCTTTTGGCGCGAACTTTAACAAACGTTCATTTATTTCAAAATATTATGGTTATATTAAGTAAAAACTAGACGTTGTACTTATATGTTCTGCAATTGTCAGACAAGAACAAAATACATATAGGTAAACTTACGATACCTAACGCATGCAATCAGTTATTGATTGATTAGTTCAAACAAACACGTTCTAATAATTTTTTAATTAGATATGAAAGCGCCATCTACCGCCAAATAGAAGTATTATAATAAAAAACCTAGGTTATTTCTAAAATTACTTCATAATATTATGATCGATTAACGAACAGCCTAATCTAAAAAGAATTTCAGTGTTACTTTCGATGAATAAGTGCTTTATCCATTTACTTAATTGTATTTTATAAACACTATCACTGTAAATATTTACATGTTTATTTATACTGTGGTTGCAAATCTTAATAAATAGATATATAAAGTAGTTTACATGTATAGATATATTAAAATCGTACACTGCTTTTTATTTCTCTCCTCTAAATAACCATTCAAGTGCAGATAGAATTACAGGTAAAAGCTACTTTTATACGTTTTATACACCTATTATGTTTTCTAAATGTTACACTATGAATTTACATAGTTTTCATCATATTATATTTCATGAATTGGTATGAATTCCATCTTAGGCGACATAGATGCCGTTGGCGTACTCACGTCGTATCGTTATTTCAATCTGCCCGTCGTGGCGAGCCGCGAAGTGTAAATGCACTACAGACTAGCTGGTAACTACCTTTTCTCGAAGTGTTTCGTCGTTTTTTTAACCCTCACAGAATTGGTAACTGCTAACTAAACTGTTATATATATATATAT
>DWAK01000201.1:0-12814 GCA_018230145.1 Lepidochrysops patricia
CAAGATGGAGCTCTATAAAGAAATGACAGATTCCAAAATGAGGCGTCAAGAAAATTTTGTGTGCGTACGTTTTTTTAACGTTTTTTGAAGTTTAATATGGCAGACGTACGCGGACCGGCGTACTAAAAGTTACATTTTTCATGTTCATGTACAAGGTTCTGGTTGTAGCGCATCGCGCGGAGACCAATCATTAATCTATGCATAAGACCTAGAAATTTCACTCTCGAAACTTTAGGTAAGTACCTAAAGTTTCAGGTATATAACCGAACAGCTTGTTGATAGTGCTAAACGATCGCTTAATAAATGCTAAGTTTCTGTTTTAGAATACAAAGTTAATATCATGTAAAACTTACTACCGTCTTACTCACATAATTAAAAATACTACCATCTCGCTCGCACTCTATTGAATCTGAAGTATTAGAGCGAGCGAAACAGCAATACACGAGAAAAAGTATGGATACAGTCAATGTACGTTTTATTTATAGCGACACAGTAATATTTTACACAAATTACAAATTATGATCTTAAGTGTGAAACATATTATTTTATATATTATTTTAGCTTTAAAATATTCAGCAGTCGAGAAAATTGTGTTTAGCAATTACCTACCTTCTTATCGATCATAAATATTCGGCGAGACGCCATTTTAGATTATTACAAATTGATTAGCTTTTCATTATTCGCTTACACTGCACGCTAATACACAGTAGTTTAAAATATTTCAATAGACAAATCCTATCCATAATTTGAAGCTTTATATTCTTAAGCCTATACTTTTTTCATAACATGAGCATTATATTAATTATTATTGTAATTTAATAAAAGAAATATGTTGAATATATAATGTATTATTTGTAAGATAAAAAGACTTAGAAGCTGCATAAACACTAGTTATTTATTCTCTTTAACTTTATTAGCTCGTCAGTTCTAACCAATAAAGATAAAAATTCAGTGTCGCGTCGCCTCACGGTCTGAACTGACTCTGTGATGAGATATTATAATACAAAATGATAGAACAAGTATAAAAGTAAGTTTAGTGTAATATGTATAAACTTAACGTTACATCAGCATGGACAGAAAAAGTTGCGCAGCATAAAACTTAGATATGTACTTACCTACTAATTTTACTTTAACTGTAACACAGATATTACATTTTTGTAACTTTTCATAAATAAAAAAAAAACAAAACCAATATTTTAATACAAAATAAAAAAATTCAACGCCTTATTACTACACTTAAATAATTGACTAACAAATATTTTATAATTATAATAGGAAATCTATTCTGTACAAATTAAATATATAGGTATGTACTAAATATTATATCATAATAACTTGCCAATAATTGCTTTTTAACTCGTTTCTAAAGGCCTCAGTACACAATGGGCCATGTTGGGCCACTAACAGGCCATCATCGTTGTGTACAAGGGTTAATGATAATAATAATAATATATAGTGGCGGACACTTATCAATTGTGGTACTGATCGGGAAATAGCCGCGGCAATAATAACGTCCGTCGCAAATGTTTCGCCAGGTAGCAATGAGCTATGCGCCATTGGGTGAACATCGTGTTCGTGGCCTACAGTTGCGCATTGCGTGGCCCATCACAAGCCATTATGTAGGTGTAGCATTTGGTCAGTGATGTTCACATAATGGCCCATTGTAATACTTGTAAGCCGCATATAAATAAACGGCCGCGGCAGTAATAACTTCCATCGCAAATGTTTCCCCAGTGTGGCCGTGTTAATGGCCCACAGTTGCGCATTGGCTGATAGTGGCTCGTCATCACATATTGTGTACTGGGACCTTTACTCGTCAGTCGTCGTCCATTTCTCATGGTGTGCGTGCGAGCGGGATAGCCCGAGACAAATCTACCCCTGGTTACGCTACTCGATCTCCATTTAATTAGATATGGTGAAAAATCATTATATTATGGCGTTTATACTTAGAAAATCATTTAAAAAGTTTTTTATGTCAAAAAATGACTTTTTAACTTTTTAAATTCATATTTTTAAATATAATGGGTCAAGTGTTTGTCGTTCATTGCCATTTAAGCATGATAAAATGACGTAATCTTACAACTTCGACCCGTTCCTTGTAATTATTTTTGATCAATTCATATTACATTTGCATCTGGCCAGCGAATGCTTATCACATATCGTCAAATCGACGAAGCCGCCATAATCATAGTCTTACTATAAATTGTACAGAAATAATTACCAGATGGCCCTGGCTACTCGCCCTGTACTCAAACCAGTTACTTAAGATCCATCTCATCCTCAAGAAGATCTTCGCACTCTTTCTCCCACTTCGCGTTTTTCTCCGCCACGACCTCGTACTCGTTGAGCTCTGCCTCCAACTCCTTTTCCCATTGTTCTACAAGTTTAGAAGATCGTTAATGTTCATATTATAAAAATTACAATACCAACTAAGTTCCCCCTCGACCACTTAGGCACATTTAATAATCTGGCATAGCACTCGGGAGCCGTGGCGAGGAGACTATAGTACTAGATTCTATTCGGCTTCCCTTTGCAATCAATATTTACAATTTAAATTATTGCAGTGCACAGTGTGCAGTCGTGCACAGCGCTCTTGTACCGAATACAAGCCATATTTTAGGCAACCCTTTAAAGCAACACTGCTTGGAAGACTTACAAATTTGAATAATAAATACAAAGTGTAGGACAACATAATTTAATGAAAATGACAATAGACTAAAAATTATTGTATATACTCAATAGTTACTATAGAGTATAGAATATCACCTACTAAATATGTACCTACTTTATATATAACTATAGTCACTTAATAGTTATTTGGTCTCAAAAATAAACAGGATAAATTATATGGGTTTAGAAAAGTGATAAATAAATAACTCCCAATTTTATTTTAGAATAATATAATTATTTCAATTCATAATAACTAACTATAAATGCCATTAATAACTATTATATAATTTTCGCTAAACATTTAAACCCGAGTATTGACAAAAGTGAATTCTATACCACCTATAGAAACGGTCAAACAAATGCTTATAGGAAGATTTATAAACTATAAAATGGACTGTACGTATAAGAGTGACGTTACCAGTTACCTTATAAGACAAAGTATTAGAACAGAACAAAATCAACAGAAAACATTTGTGATGTTCGACGAAAAGAATGCACATGCACATATTTTACCGGTGTAACCATGTTTTGGTGTCAGGTGTGAAAGAGATAACACTAAAGCTTTTATAACGTTTTTTTTTTCGCAACGTGATCACAGGCAAAAGAACTGATTGAGGTCGAAAATAATGAAAATAACATTATTTCTAGCCGAATGGAACACAGCCCTAAAAAGGACACTTTGTATCTCTCATTAAAGGTCCATGTGCATCTAATAATATTAATGGAGATAACATAATCCAAGGTGTTACGTCACTTATATACGTACAGCCAATAACTAATACCTGGGGCATTTCAGATGGTACACCTAATCAAAATGAGGGTAGTTTTATTGTCAGAACTGAAATAAGCGACAGTCGACTGATCTAGCGCCATAGAAATCCAGGGTACAGTACATAGATACGATTGGCACAGTCGAACAAGGATAACATCCAAAAAAATCCAAGTTGAAATAGATACCAGTAGTCCATCAAGCTCGCATAAGATGGACTATGATTAGTATTCTTATCACTTTTCGATCACCCTCGTTACTTTCCGGATATATATTATTTATACCATCCATTCTCATGAATCTTCAAAATTCGTAGTTGCCAAAAGCCGCGAACTGCATAATAAGGGTCGTATGCAATAATGTAACACCAACACAAAATTAAAATATCCAATGGACATTGAATTTTGAGTTGCTTTTACATTCCCTGATACAAGTTTCGGTGCGAATTAAACAGTTTCTTGAGAGTAAGGATGGTTTGTACAAGAGATATAAATAACCCATCTAAGATCTTCGGCCAACCCAACCGTGGCAACGTTCCATGTACTGAGTAGGATAATTCGAGAAACAGATGACAAGTATCCTATCCATCAATTATTGCTACAAGTTTCTACGCGATAGGAATGTGAACGTCTGTGAAGTGATCTATTGTCGTCGATCCCTCGGAATCGCCTTTTATGTTGTTTTTTGCTTTACGTGAAAAAGCATTAATACTCTCATCTGCAGTTTCATTTTATAACTTTAGATTTTCGTCGCCCATTTTTACTACTCTATTATCTAAACAACTACCACTGAATCTCGTAAACGCCATTTGTCATTTACTTTTTATCAATTATTATCTCAAGATATTCTTACATTTTACGTTATTTGTTATTTAAGCTAACCCTAGTTCTTGCGCTAATCCTCAGTAAGCACTGTCTCAAGACACTTCCACATATTACACATCTATGAACAACTGTAGTAGTGACAATATTTGTTCCTTTCTACTTTCCAATTTTCGAGATATCAACGACAAGATAACATCACAAACGCGACGGCGGACATAATATCTAGGCCTGTACTTATCACCGTTCAAACCTTACGAACTAAAATCTACACAACAAACATTATACTGATTGGAGTTACTAACATTTGTAAATAGATACAAAACAACGCCTTTTGTGTTGTCAGAGTTGACTCTTGCGGGTCAAATGCTTAGAATAATAAACATTATTTTGAAATACTTTTCTTGAGCATGACCACTTAAGATCATTTTGTAGCAATATTTTATAATGGGGGCTAGAAAAAAATACGACTTATCTGCTTTCATACTCGAAATGACTTATATGTGAATCATTTATTAACTAAAACTGTTTAAGAAATAATTTGTTAAACCCTTATTGACAGACTCTTTGATAGTGTAAAATAATATTTGATTTATCTAAGCATTGTTTAGGAGATGAAATAATTGACTGTCACGTATAGATATGTAGCGGCTTTATTTTTATTACACTTTTTTTAATATACAACATTGCTGTATAAAGGAATGTTAGTAAAACTGTTAAGTAAATTGTAATTTCATTACATTAAGTAAATAATCCTGTTTCCTAAAAAAGGTCATCATTTCTCTTGTAATATCTTATAATATTTTGGGAAGATATACTTTTCGTTCGTGTAATACGACTCTTACAGAAGAATGATTATTGAAAGATGACGTGGTGTGAGAATATCTAATGGAACCAAGTGACATTCCGACCAGGTTCTACAGTACTTTAGGAGTGATTACGCCTTATATGCCTTAGCACAAAAAATTGGAAAATTGATAAATCTGACAACACAATAGTAGCTTTAACATTGCTAACAGTAAACCAACTTTGGGGGAGAAATGGGGAGTGATAGAAAAACAAGCATAATACAAGCAGATAGGCAAATAGAATTAGCAATGTTAAAACTTTATACAGAGTGAGATCTAGCGCGAGGAATTCCATTCACTAGACCTTTCCCAGTCATTTATACAATCTTTCCTTACCAAAACGTTATTAATCTCTAAATAGACATTTAATATGTCGCAAATTGGACACCCAAAAACGACACAAAATGGGTATTTTTAATACATGTCACTATTTCCTATTGTCATGTGAATACTATATTCGTAACTGTACCATTTAAAAATCTACATGTTTAAACTCCTCCAACAACTTCAAACCACGATCCGTGAATAAAAATTCCTCTGAAGAACATTCTTAAACAATATACAACATTCATTCGACATACAATATTTGACAATTAGATCTTGAGCGTAGCGAGGAATGAGCAGGGGTGCAAGCTTCGCCTTGTGCTTTGATGGGCATACGTATCCTAGCTACGCCCCTGATCGACAACCTAGGTGATGATTCGACAAATAAAATCTATGCGACTACCATTTACATCTGCATAACAGACCGATCACAAACATGTGCCAATATTCCTTATGAAAATATTTATAAGGGTCCTCGTATTGGGACACATACCTACGGTGCGCCACTTGTTATTATGTGGTCGATATCTGGTGGCAAGCATAAACCAGGTAGGCAACCGCGTGGGTGCACATCATTGGTTTCGCCACTGGTCTTCCAACGAGGGCCCTCGAGAATGGCAGAGAGAATAAACCGACTTATATACAGTAACATTCAATATTTAGGACACGAAGCTATAAATATTGTCATATTATATATTTTCAAAGACACACAACATTTTAACAACGATGAAGATATGATATTAGATAAAACTTTTATGTTAATAATTGGTATAAATCCCGCTGAAGCGTTGCAACATCATTTAAAAATGATAACAAAAATATATTCGCTTTAACGCTAATAAAAATAATATCTAACTTAAACGTATGCGATTGGTGTTCTATTAAATTATTATTTGTGTAATAAATATTTTTATATTAATAACGTACAGTTTCGTAGCTACTACCATAGAATAATACACGTCTTTACACTACTAGTATATTGGGTTTTACAATTTTCGGGGGACAGTAGGTCTTCGGGTGCGATCGGTATTAAGTATTGACCGCCAAGATCTTAAATTAGCGATATTTTTAAATAGAAATTATCAATGGCCCCTCTCGAAAATCTACAAACATAGCTACGCCACTGGGATAACAAAAGGCAAGGCTTATAATCTCTTCTGTAAGTCATCAAGTAGAATTTTTTCCTTTTTACTAAGATTTACAGAAGAGATTGTCTTATACAGTATGTTGGGGGATACAAATTATACTCATAAGGGGTGTGTGTGAAATGAAGCGAGAGTGGTGACGTCATCAAGGCAGATCCTGATCCGTACTCGCTTAAGCTGCATTCCAAAAAAATTAAAAATACATTATAATATTTACAAATATCTTTGCACAATGTTATTTCCCGGAGTAAGTTTGAAAAATAATAATTTGTATATCACTTTTTACTGTTGAGAATTACGAAAGTTAAAAACAGCAAAGTTGTTATAAAAATAATTGACGTAATGTGATGTTAATATTTCGACCAAATAGCCATTGATAAGGTTTTAACCATGACAGAGGTTTTACTGATGTACGAATTTGTACTTTGCTATTGGATTCTCAGATTATTTTATTTATTATTATTTTTGAGATTGCAGTGTAAATTGATCAACAACATCTACACAGAAATGTATTTCTTTGTTTTTCAGAAATGTTTCTTATTCTAACCCTACGCTTCGTTTTCAGAAATAGTACTATATGAAATACATGAAGTGATCAAAACAAATTCCAAATCAATATAAAAGCGACACCTCTTTCGGCCCATTGACTACGCCCCTGTCTCTGCTCAATTTTGTTGGCAAATGTAATGGTATGAGCAAAATATATACACAGAAAAAGCATTGCAAAAATCCCGCAAAGTTGGTTTACAAGTCAGAAATGTTGAATCAGAAAGTATACACGTGAAATAAGAAGATAAAACGTCATTTAAAAAAAACACAATTCAAAAAAATAAATTAAAATTTTGGGAAAAAAATGCTTTGGAAAACTACTTACCATCATCATTCTCTCCATCGATTTTTAACGATTTTATTCTTTTCTTTGCGTCATCTATCGACTGTTGAGATGCCTTTTCTTTGGTAATGAGGTTTGAACTGGCCGATTTGTCGCCTAATTTTAGCAAAAAAAAAAAAAAATAGAAAAATAAAAAGAACATAAAAAGCAAGCTAATGAAAATGTAAAAAATGAAATTGTATCTCTGTATAGACTGGTAGACATCAGACCTATTCACATATTTATATTTACTGTTTAGTCAAGTTTATATTTCAATATCATTGCTGTGAGTTGACTCAGTACATCTGAGATGCTTTCATTTAATCATGGTAATTTTTTTGAGCTAACTTAACGCGATCTATTCAATCTACTATTATATTTATCATCTGCAGAGTTATTCAAAATTTCCATTCGATTCCGGATCCAATTAAGCAATCAGACACGGGAGGCAGTCTAGCGAAACGAATCCTCGATCAATAGCCTGCCTCGGCTTGGATAAAGCAGGATGAGCATATTTATTAAGCGCTCGGTGCAGAGAGTTTTAAGAGTCCCAATCAAACTGATGTGAATAGCTCCGCTGGGCCTCGATTTTCGAAATTTGAATTTCGGTGCGACTCAGGCTGTCCTGCAGGCGCTTAACATCGTGTACGTACGACTGCGAGCGGGCGAGCCCGAATGGAAACGAAGTTCAATTGGCGTTCTGGTCTACTGTTCTGTTCTACTGCTCTCTACTTACCCTGTTCGTCTTCAGCGGGGCGGGTGGCATCAGACTCGTTGGCCTGGCAGATGAGGGACACGCGGTAGAAGTAATTACGCCAGAAGTTCTCTTCCGTGATACTGGAACGTGAGAACATATGAAACCATCACAATCACCACCATTTTCCATCTCCGCGACCTTCTCGTCGAAACTCACCAATGTGGGACTATGAGAAGCCTCTAAGGCAAAGGTATAACAATGATATATTCAATCATAACATTGAAACCGTAAAACGAAACCCACACTGTGAAGACAATATCTGACACACCATTTTTATTTCTGTATGTGTATTATGGGTCAACATTTCATTCAATCTTCCATCATTATAACTAAATTATTCTACAGAAAACCCTAAAATGACTGAGTGTCCATTATGTCCAGGGGTACTCACACTTTGGGCACGAGATCAAAGCGCATCTTCTCTAGGTTGGGATCCTCGGCCATGATAGCGACAGCCACTGGGTACATCTTGTCATAGTCAAACTCGAACTCCACACCCGCCGGTGGCGCACGCACGAAGTTTCGCCGGTCCTATTGATAATAATAATAGTACATTACGATATTTGTCTTTTATTTTTTTAACAATATGAGAAATTAAACACTTTGTTAAAGACTGTAAACCAGGTAATTTTCACAAGTTGACATATTTCCCTACTCACCGTGGATAGAGACAGGCATTCCTCTTTCAGCCCGGCTTCGTTGGGAGCGCCGATCCAGGGCGCCACGGCAGCAGCGCCACCCTTGTCCTGGCCTTTGATGAACGCGTCCTGCTCCTTGTTGAACTCGCCGAGGATGCTCTGAAATGGGACGTCAAAAGAAGTGTGGAAAAATCTTGAAAAGCCTTCGACTTTGAACTAAAAAAGTATGCTTATTGTCAGACTTAATCAACACGTCTTTGCATTGCGTGTCGAAATTTGTGTTAATAAAATAAAAGGAACTATGCATAGGAATTATTAGGTTCCAAAGTTGACTTATTCACCATTCAATACAACATAGAACGATTATTAGAATCATCCAAAATCAGGATGTAGAAACAAACCAAGTTCAACTGACTAAAAAAGAAATATAAGGAAGTTTATATTATAATACTAGTGCGAAAAACAACAACCAGATACACCACATTTGAATTAGGTACAGCAATGTTGGTTACGACATAATGAAAGGCATGAATTGAAAGGGTTCATGACGGATTAACTAGAGGCCATCGCTGTATGCCGTACGGCTTCTATTAATTCATTTACGTATTCAGTATCCAAAAACCCTTTATCTCTCATCAAGCAAAATATATTGACTGACTAGTCAATATTTGCTTGCGGGAAAAGTGACGACAAATATATTGCAATTTTAAATTGGGTGGACAGAGATATAATGACGTCGTATCGCCATACAATTTTCAATTACAATATATTAATTGTTGGACATGTTCATATTTGCATTAAGGATACTCATATAGGTATGTATATTATCGTTGATATTGAATGAATGAATATTTTTGTCCGACATGTATGTGAAATGTTTGTAGGATTCATTGCAAAACGTGATAGGTATAGCAAAACACAACTGACAAAGAATTGATTTGGCGCCTGATAAAAAAAATTAAAAATGTCGTTTATCACAAGGTGCTACACTGAAAAGTACAACCCATGCAACGAAATAAATGACCAATAAAGAATTATTGAATTAATGGATTTCTTTATTTACATTTATCTTAATTTAAAAAACAAATTTTCTGATCATTTATTGCCTCTAGGCGGACCAAAGTTTGCCGGGTCAGCTAGTATGTCAATACAATGTCTGCCAAAATTCGCCTACGCTTTGGTTCAGCCAGGCAGGTAGAAGCTGCATTCTATATAGCGCGTATCAAGTGAGATAGTAAGTAGTTATGTCATCGCAGCCCTGAATGGAATAAATTCAAATAATAAAATTGCTGAATTTTATTAAGATATTTTAATTTTATTATTTGAATTTATTTCTGTGTGTAAAAAATAAGTATCAGTAACTTGGAATCTCTTTTGTATTCGCATTGTTGCCACATTCTATCAAAAATGAAAATATTTTAAACGTACCCATTGTAGCAGACAATATACAAGTGGTAGCTTTTACACGACAATCGTTTGCGCTCGCAAGTTGTCATCCCTTTATGTCTCTTGTACTGCAGACATGAATGAGATAAAATGTTTCAAAACTTCTCTTTGCATGAAAACAAAGCAGCAAACTGGATTTAGGAAAATTCAATAGTTTCAAAGAGAGAAAGTAAGTCGGGTTTTAATTAACAAACTTTTATTAGCTTGGGCTGTATCTATATGTATGAATGTAATGGAATCTTTGAGCACAATTTTTACCTATTTCCAGAAGTATAATTAATTCGAAACTTTGCATACGTATTAAGAGCCAATGACAATAATTAGTTAACAGTTTCCCATTATCCTTACTAAAGTCGACGATTTACGATCACTAAAAGCACTACTAATTTTGCAAGCTAACCTCTCGGCTAACAGATGGCGCTTATTTTCATAAACGCCATCTTTGTTGTTCTTATAAAAAAAAAACTTCCTGAACCTTCTAAATACGGATCGATTTGTAACCGATAAAAGGTGGCGCTTACACCAATCAGAATGCAATAAGCGTGTTTTTTTTAGTTTTTTTTTTAACTATTAACTATTATAACTATATATAGAAAAGAAACTCGTCGAATCGATTTAAAAATTTTGCAAATATGTTTTTAGGATAACAATTCCTACCCTAATAAACATTTGATATGTTATTATTAAAAAGGCTTAAACAAAATGATACCAAAGTACCGACTTAAATAAAGATACCATAAGTTAGGAGGGATTAACAAAAACATAGGTAAACTTATACTTGTACAAGTTAAAACGCATCGCATTTGATTCGATTATCCAAACTTCAAATGAAATGGAACATATTACGTTTCTACGCTTCGAAAATGCCATCGATAAATTCTCATTCAATTCGGTTTACCTTTCGTTCAGAATGCGAATCAATCTTGCTATGTAAGTAATACTGACGTCTGGGGATGATTAGATTTGGAAGGCCGATAAGGGATATTAATTTAAATTTGCTGTGAGTATGAAATGACGTTGCCCTTTTAATAGAGGTTTCAGTACCATCACGATGTTTCAATTTCATATTAACTTTATTATGAAATCCGAACATCATACTGGTGAGTTTTACAAAATTGTACAACCGTAAATTTTGATATGTCCCTCATTGTAATATTGATTTTATTGAAAACTTTGAGCATTCTTAATATTTAAATGTATTGCGTTTAAAAGTATTACTTTGATACTATATTTTTAATATAAGTACCCAAAGTACACTGAAAGAATGAAAGAAATTGTAATAATTCAATTAATCAATCTTTTTCCAGTGTCCCCAGTATGAAGTCAAAACTTTTGTTACGCCAACCAGTTCAAATATACTGCTGTTTTAAAAAGAACGGTCTATCTATGTTCTTCACTTTAGTGACTTAATTTTAAGTATGAAACTATTTTAATCATTAAAATTAAATGAAAATTACTGTCTCCGTAAATTTGATTTCCGGACATTTCATATTTGTTACCATTTTTTTTCTATAAAAACATCCTATAATATACAGGGTGTCCCAGAACTCGACGTCAAGATGGAACGGGGTGACAGGATTGATCGTAACAATGACGAGAACAATTAGAAAAAAAATCTATCCCATGTATTTTGAAAGTTATCGGCATTTTATGAAAACCACAGAAATTGGGTTAAACGTAATCATTTTTCAGCTATTGTGGTTAATTTTTATTATTTTTGTTCATTTTGACTTTGAAAGATATCTGAATGACAGTCCAAAGTAATGAGACGATTGCCCCAAGTTTCCGGGAATTAAGATCAATTTATTAAACTAAGAATTTTAAATTTTCAAAATGTGTCGACTTTAGAAGGCCCTCCTTTAATAAAATGTTTTTGATTAAAAGCGTTCGATCGTCATTTGATTATAATAAATAATAATTATAGAAAAAGAGGTTTCTTTCCATTCTAATATTTTACGAATCTAAGACGAAGAAGCGTATTAAAGAAAGCGTTCATAAAAGAAAATGTCGCTAGTAATAAAATGGCTGGCGAAGTGCCGGGAGCAGATGCCAATAAGAAATCGATAAAAATGTTTGAAGTTGGAAAAAGCATGCATTAATCAGACCACGACGTGAAGAACTCGGAAGTACAAAAATCCGTGTGAAATTGACAATCAAAATATTAAAAATGGCACACACGGCAAATGACAGAGCCTGTGGCTAAATATAACAACCCTACAGCAAAAAAAGGAAAAGCAGCAGAAAAGGAACATAGCATAATACTATGTTCCCTTTTTGCTGTCGTTTTGGTTATCCAGGAAGCTTCACAAAACTAGCATAAACTAAATCTGGACCATATTATAAAGCGATTCTACAAATAATACATTTGATATATGGCGCAACTTTATCAAATAATCAAGTAAAATACGAACGATAGCGTGGCTATAAATTAGCATTATGGAGTAAATTTACCCATTTTGGCCAACGTTTTCACCATAGATAAAAGATTAGTCTCCGCGCGCTACAAGATGGAGCTCTATAAAGAA
>DWAK01000202.1:0-12810 GCA_018230145.1 Lepidochrysops patricia
ACGTCACTCGTAGGTTAATCCTCTCGGCGTGTATGTGGGAGCGTCAGCAACACAAACTGTTAAATACAGGATATAAAGATGGACCAAAGTTAAAGTTTCTGAATTAGTTATTATTTAGCTAATTTAGTATTGATTTCAAACAAAATTTTAGATGAATTATGCTGTTTGTAGTTCAAAACGATAATTAATGTACTTGTTCGTTAACCTAATAATGTTCAACAATTAAAACGAATTTGGTTATCTGTAACTTAACTGACCATGGTTTCTAGATTCTAAGTAATAATGAGTGTATTATTATGAGAGTAAAAATACTTAGAATTTATCATAATTTCGCCAGCACGCTTTCTTATAAATTGACACAAAAAATTGCAATAAAATAAAGACATCTGCCTGTTCTGCCGACTACACCGATCCTAATCTGTTCATGTCTATTCATATGTTATTGTTGCGAAACAAAAACTATAAGCGTCCCATTGTGCCGTGAGTGACAAGTCCCATTGTACACAATTACCGAAACTCTCCGTTGAAACAAGAATACGCGTTTTCGGTAAACTGATACGGAGCAGATGGGTCTGAGGTGTTGGTTCCAATTCAATTATTTGTTCTACTGTCTAATTGTATACAGCATACATGGTAACGTAAGGTAATGAAGGATTTGTGTGGGTTAAAATGTCTTGAATGAATGTGAACCCCGCATATAGATGCCTCATCATGAATGTTACGTAATTAGTAATTACCATCTCAACATGAGTCAATATTTTATTTATGGTTTTTGTAAAGCAGACTGATGTGTAATATAATTACAAAATATTATATAATATGTTTTGTTATATGTACTTTCTATACACAATTACAAAAGCAGTTTGGGAAAGCTCAATGTCAGGATTTAGTGTTATTATTTTTTAAAATATCTAGTCATTGGTAATACATCATAATCATCTATTATGAAGACATCACAAGAGCTGCTACAACATAACAAACAAGCGAGACATACGCGCTCATTAATGTTTCAGTCCGCTGCGTTACTAATGTCGGTAGCGAGACAATGGCTAAGATTCTTAAGGCTGACCAAAGTTCCTATAGAACAATACTCATACAGCCCGCCGTGTTACACGCTCTCTGTTATTGTCATTCAGATTGTCGATACGTCTTGAACACCGACCATAAAACCTCTAGACACCTAATATTTCATTTTTCGCATTTAATGAATTCTGTCAACTTTTTGAGGTAGATGAAGCGGATTGTAATTTGTAAGGTCGTGATCGGCTAATCAATGTGTGTGTGTTGCTTGTTGCATTTTATGTGCAGAGCATATTTCGGCCGATACGGCCATATATCGATAAATAAAATTGGCTTAAAAAGAAAATCAATTAACAAAGGTCTTTTGATTAAAAAATCTTTACATCAGAATTGTCTGTATAAGTCTGATGTGTTGACAGAAGTCGTTCGCCTGTTCTGAGGTGTCTATTGGTTCTGTTGTCAGTGGTCTTGAATGATAATAATGTCTTTCCAGCAGTATGTATGTTTGATCTATCTCTGGTTGATGTTTATACAATTGTGAATTGATTGTTCCTATAGCGTTAGTTAGTCTTATTCTTCTAGATCGCCTTCAGAAAACCTAGGTCTTGTTACATATTGTTACTATAGAATAAAGACGTGAGTGTGTTTATCAACCGATTGCAGTTCTTAAACTTTAATTGAGTAGATATTTATAAGTTTTAACAGTTTGAAATCAATTACAATTGAAACCGGATGAAACAAGGGACGATGCGGCGGCGAATATCTGTTATTATCTATATATCTATCCTTTATTAAATTTTAGCATAGTTATTGCAAAAAAATAGCGTAACACCAATAAACAACCTATATTTTGGTTTGCTGTAAATCAGGGCCTTCTCGTGTCGTTTCAATATGGCATGACCGTAAGGCAGAGGCTAAAAGAGGAAAAAATTATCGATGGTGATGATGACAGCTTTGAAATGCAAACAGACCCTAAATACCCAATTGAAATAACAAAGGAATCGGCCGTACAACAACGGTTAGTCGATTTTCAGAGTGATTGTTCGAGACGACTTCTGTCTATGTACTGACGGCTTTCAATGAGAAACAATGTCGAGACTTCTGCTACGGTAGTCCTAATACCAGTTTGTACTCCGTGACTGTGGTACTTGAGCTCGCGATTGAGATAGGCGGAGCGGATTAGAAAATACGATCAAATGTCAATCAAATCTTTTAGCCTTGTACGTCATAAAAAAATTAAAATATGAAAATTTGTAGTATAATAAGATGGGCGATGGTTGTACATTGAATTAATAAAAAAAACATAATACTCTCAACGCGTAGAAAAGTCGTAGGAATTTTCTCTACACTAAAGACAATAATCTACAATAAATACGTCTTGTGATTTGTGAAGCGATATTATCGCTAAGTGCTTTAATAAGTAATGGGTCTTAGGACCTACGCGTTTTTATGTAAGAAACAAAAGAAGTGTAATTTTTAAATGTCAGCAATGATTGTTTTCGGGTTCTTTTCTTAATGAAGCCGATATTACCCTAATGTTGGTAGTAATGTCGTACGCCTATTTGTGCCTTCTAGAATAAGGAATAGTTAAAATTATAATTTTGTAAAGTACTGTGTTTTACTTAGGTTATTTTTGCACAAAATATTTTTTGCTCTTACAAATTGTTGCTGTCAATTATAAAGCAAGATTGATTAGATGTTCCGTGCTCATTACTGATTGTAAGAACCTCTTCAAACGTTTTTAGCTTATTATCTTCATATTACAGTCTATTTTACTAATATATCTATATATACAAGATCTAAGTCGTCAAACGAACCGTTAACAAAACACTTAATTTAATGAAGCGAGATATTTGCGATGCGTTAGGACCGGCGCGCATTTAACAATTGTTTCGTCAATAAAATTAAACAACCACTTAAAGGGGGTGTCGGTTATCCCTTTCATAAGGGATTAGGGATTTATTGCGAGGCCCTGGACAATGCATTTCACAATCGGCTGATTTTGTTTAAGCTCTTAAATGTTTGGAGCTTTTTTCCGCGCTCTATAAAATGATGGTTTAACTGAAGCATATGCGTTGATTTTAGTGATTAAAACAAATTAGTTATAAAACTACTGGTACATATTTTAAAGCCATTGAATTATTTTGCGCTTTGCAAATATTTCACACGCTATTATAAGGTTATAATAATATTTTGTAGTTGCGATTATTTAAAAAGTTGCTAGGATATATTCTTTCTTGTCTTTTCTTTCAGCGAATTCTTAGCTAGTTAACTAGCGATTATATTATAAATAATTGAGTTACTCTACTGCAAATTACATATACTATGACATTTGTTCATTGTCAGCATATTGTGGACACCCCCGGGACGTCGGGACACTAGGGAGACAGACACTCGCGAAACTAACGAACCTCGAAACATATTGTCTGCATCGCTTAGTGGTCTACCCCTCCCCATTATGTTTTGGATTAAATACAATCTGGTAATGTTTCATGATACTGAGATACATTTCATCATAGATAGTAATGATATTTTGTGTGAGGTGTATAGAATGTGTTGGAATCAGGTGTGAAAATTTCGTTTTATCCGATAGTTGTAGTGGCTATGATTAAAATTGGTTGGGTTTGTTTCTCAGTCAACCAGATTTCTTAATATTAGATACTTAACAATCTTGAATATTTTGCTTAACTTGCCCTAAAAATTAAATAATTTCAGAATACTTAACAAAATTATAGTTGCGAGTTCCTCGTCCTCATCGTAATAGTCGTAACGATTATTTTACAGCAATGAGTATTTTCGCTGCCATATTATTATTATTGATAATTTAAAACTTTATACCAGTAAGTATAGTTATTGAACATCTGAGCGCACAGCAGTCCATAGGCCATGTTCCAGTAATATTACACTAATTAATAACATGTGTGTTAAACTGGACCTGCACTTGCACCACAATGAAGCCCCTAATTTCTTTCAAAGACTTTCATTGTTGGTACATTAACAATTTATTAAATTTGCCTTATAATGTTGCGAACCGAGATGATTATTCGACAAGATTAAGCGAAAGTGTCACATCATCAACCGCTTATCTAGTTTCCACTTAAAATATTACCTAATATTAGTCACTGTGACAATACTTCGTTAAGTTTACTTTGCATAAAGATTATGTTCCTCGTCTTTCTATTGCGACAGAGTGAGATGCTTATCGGTATACGCTCGTGTATGCTTTAAAGTGTAAGTCATAAAGGCGACAATCACGTGCGTATATCGTCATAGATAATTAATTTGCCTACCGTACGTCCCGTGTTTACATATACATATAAATCTTTGAAGAGCAACAATGAGAACAAACGGCTCTCTCACCTCGCCATCGCTTGTAATATGTTAATTTCTATTTAATATAATAAATTCGTGTGTGAATAGCGAATGTTCGGGGACAACGCGCATTGTCCCGGTGCACAATGCTTAAGCAACCTTCAATTGCATTAATCCATTTTATGGCGTGTCACGAGTTTTTTGTGGTACACGCTCATCAAGAGTATGGCCAGCAAAATATGTTAATTAGAAAAACAAAACAAATATAATTGCTCCAAATTATATATAAATATTCTTACCTGTTTAACTATTATTATGAATAGATTCAAATGGATAGGTACTATTTACTTTTTAACGAAAAGCTTTTATTATTACAGTTCATATAAAATTTTTACCCACTTGTTACAAAACAAAAGAAAGTGTACTTATAATAATTTGTTTCTTAAACTACATCAAAGTATGTTCGATAGTTTAATACTTAGCATTAAACATCACGACTTTTTTGCCGACGCTATCAGCTGTACTTCCATCTGAATTCCGGTCACCCTAAATCATTTTTAATTGTCATAGAAAAATCGTTGTCGATGTAAATGAGCTAGGCTAGGCGAGATTAGTGCACTTTGAATCGCTGTAATTAGGAGATTTATATGCAAAGCCCGCTCTGCGGCGCAGTTTATTATATGTCATAAAGGCGGCGGGTACACGGGCTAATGCTAGTTTGAGTGGGTCATTGTGACCCAAATTTGTGGGTCACTCCCATTGCCATAGATTTATGACGCGTAATGATTTAATAAATATGTGATAAAGGATTCATATTTATGACTGCACTTATTCCCAGGAAGACCGTTGGTCAGCATCTGCTACGAAAACTAACAACTCAGAAGAAAGCTGCGACTTTGTAAGAATCTTGCCTTGATGCCTTCTGTTACTGACCATAATGAACTATTGAAAAATGTATTTTCTAATAAAATAGATCTAATTCCTTAAAACATGGGCAAAAAATAAAATCGAATTTCTCTCAGAAGATGTAACACAAAGACTATCATATCTAAGGATTGGCACGTTACATAATAATAATATTTGCACGTCTTCTAAACTTGTGCAAAAAATGTAGCTAATTTAAATTCAAAATCGGTGACTTATTGTCTATTTTGAGGGGTAACAGATAAATGTAACAGACGCTCAATAGAGACAGAATGAAGATCTTTGTCTAGCCATCAAGATGTGACATTGCCTTTTGAGAAAGCACAGTCCAGGGCGACCTATGAACCGCCCTGTTTCTTTACGCACAATAGCAGGGATCACCCTGTCAATCAAATATAGTTTTTTGCGAATATGAAAAAATGTTCTGGGAAGATTTAATTATAAAGTATTCAAGTACACATAATTCAAGACTTCGTCTTGGTTGAGATGCAACGGGCTTAGTTTAATTTTTATCTATATATTTTTAATTAATCTTTAGAGAGCAGTTAAATAAAATAACACTTTAGATGTAACATTTTTATATAAGTACATAATAAATAACTGCAGTACGATTAGGCAAGAGAAATGTTGAGTTGAAATACTCTACTTCCTAAACCAAAAAAATTAAAACTAAAGGCTTGATTCTATAAACCCAACGTTTTCAATTCTCCATTGCTTCCTTTCCACAAACTAAAATGGGGGAAAAAAGTTTGTGATTTCAGTCGAATTTCCAAACGAAACTTAACCAGCGAAACCAATGCACCTTATTCGGTGTTTACAGACCGAAATTAACAAAAAAGAACGTGAAAAAGGGGGAGGAATGAAAGTCGTTGGAAGTTCTGTAACTCCGCTAAGGCTTCTGTTAAACAAAACTTTAAATTCAGATTTTCTCGATTTTTGAGGCAAATTAAGGATTGTTGTGTTTTAGTAACGTTTTTGTTTCGCAGATATTTTTTGTTAAGAAGACTTTTTGGGATGCAAATTCAGATTCACATTTGCAAGTTACAAGCTAGTTACGAAACTGGCGTTCTTTTTAATTCCGGCACGAAAGAGTACGGCAAAGGGAAGTCTTAAGTATAATTAATATCCATAATATATCTTTATGAATATCTATTACTAGCTTTGGCCCGCGACTTCGTCCGCGTGGAATAGTTACTTTTGGATAACGCAAAATTTAACCCGTGGGCCGCGACTTCATTATCCCGATTTTGAAACATGTTTCTTTACTGCTCCCCTCGTATTTGTCCTATCGTGATTTTTGTAACCTAAAGTCTTACTCTATATATGGACTATCCAACGAAAAAATATTTTTTTTAAATCGGACCGATAGTTCGTGAGATTAGTGCGTTCAAACAAACAAACTCTTCAGCTTTATAATATTAGTATAGATTCGCTAAAAGAATCAGGCAGCCAAAGCCTTGTTTAATTTTGGAACACAACCTGGTGGTTCTGAATCAATATGCGCTGAACGGTCCCAGTTTTCAACACTCCTTTAGGCCGCTTCAGATCACGTATCTGGTACATGGTTTATAATCCAGCATAAATTGATCTGTACAATCTGTCCCATTTCCCCTCTAATTTCCAGCGAGTCAGCCATGGCGACGGGTATTGTAGGTCTATTTATACTGGCCTAGGTCCAGTATATTTGTCTTTAGGCTTAGGCATGGACGCTGTATCTGAGACAGGAAATTAGGTTTGGATGTTTGAATGTGATGTGGCTCTGTGGTCGGTGTTATGCTACATGAGCTTTTGTGCTTTGGAGATCTAAATGTTTTGACTGAATCGTATCGAGGATATTAAGCATTGTAATCAGCATCACATAGTCTCCAGATATAATTTTTTTATTTTTTATTATGTCAAGATGTTTCTTCCATGATGATGACGATAAAAACTTATTAAAATTACATTTTAACTATAAACCTTTCACTTGTAAGAGTAGTAATGGCAAGTTATTTTGTTAGCATTTAACTGTAGAAATATAAATATAAACGAGTTTAAAATTTTTGTCCAATGTGAAAACTAAAACTCAGTTGAAATCGACTGCATAAATATCATACGATTGGTTCAGTAGTGCATAAACCACTCTCTATTTGTTCCATATTGAAATCGTCTTTCGCAGGGCACACAGAACAGAGGATTTTGGATGATAAGAGCATAGCAGATTGGAAATTCAATCGAATCTTCCGACATTGGTGTATTTTATTTTTGAGTTTGCATAACCAGCTAATCTTAAATATTATCTATTTTTTGTAGTTTTATTGTTCCCTCAATTAGTAAGTATGTAAATTTAATGCCAAAATGTTTAAGACAAGAATTCACATTATGTTTCATTATTTTCCTAGCCCATATTATTTTTCTGTTTAGAAAAAAAAATGGTGTTAAGAAATTAAATAATTAAATCTATTTCGGGCATCTACTGTCGTTATTCTCATCCATGACTCGGCATTACTCCGTATTGTTCTGATGTGTTACTTCAAAACATTTCGCAGGTACTACTGAAATTAATAATTTCACGCATATTACATCATCATCTGACGGATCTTTATAGGTTGAGATTGAAATATTAAATGTTTCCATCCATTACTTAACTTAGATTAGGATTAAAAAAAGTGTTATTCAAATTGTCTAGGCAACCGACTAGAGAAATGAAAATAATTCCATGCAAGTTCTTATGGATTTAATAAGAAAAGAGAAAACTTCATTGCCAAAGAAAATAAAAGCATAATACCTATTACTTATTTTAAACTCTCTCTTCAAAATGATGGATATTGTCAGGTTGAAGATTATTATAAATTCATAAAAACTGGTTCAGTTAGTGCTCAGTAAAATATGCACGAACAAAATGTTTTCAAAATTAGAACTAGTGTTGTCCACTTGAGGTTGAGCGTGAAGCGGCATTCGACGGCGATCAGCGGCACCGCGGGACGTCCCACGTGCCCACTACTGGGGCTCAACGCACTGATGCAAGAGGAGGGGTTTCATTTTTAATTGTAACTGCATTCAATTTGATAATTTTGAAGAATAATTGCGGATTAGTTTAAAATTAATTATCTTACCTGTAGCATAAGTGTAACTGTTGCAGCCACGTACAGGACGCAGGTGGTGCGCATGTGTCACGATTCACAAGTGACATAAATAATGGCTTTGTAAGATACAATGACGTTTTCGAAGATTTGCTTTCTCCTTCCTTACAGGTGAATAGATCGATTTTTGTGTTGAAGCGAATGAGATTGCTTTCTTTCGCTCTGAACAGACACGCGAACTTTGTTTATTGTCTCTAGAGTTATAAGAAAACTTCAAAGTAAGGGCATCATTGTTTTACATTCTTAAAATAAAACATCGTCATCTTCTTCATTGAACAGCGACTTAGCATGAAAAGGCGCATATTATCGTCGTAAATAATAATTGAAATCAATTATTGTTGTATGTGTATTCGCAACTACACAATGTAAACACAAGAATTTTCTGCAAGTAACGCTACTAATAAAGTAACTGATTACTATTTTCTTCCTAATAAAAGGGAGCACAATACAAAATAATCGACGTGAATAGAGGGGTGTATTAAAGAATGCTATTAACGGTATAATAATAGCGAATGGCCGACTCAAGCCCACTGACAACAGGAGCAATCTCGATAATTCTCATTACATACAGATCTATTGGAGGTTGTCGGTCGATTCTGAAACGTATTATGCATAGCCGCGGGCGGTCCCGATTGTAGCAATCGAAACCTTTGTGGCACATCACTACCGAGTGAGCGGATCCCGCCAAAATTCAAATGTCATCGTTCCAATTCGAAATTCAATTAGGTGTAATTAATACGAGTTGTGTCGGTGGCGGAACCGGCACTGTTACTGATTTGAAAACAATGCAGCCAACACTCCGGCGGCGCGCTCAAAAGCAGTTTCAGAACGCAACTCATGCCACTTTTTTCAACTATCGATAACTATTAGTGTAATAATGATAAATCGATTTCTCTTATGTTTTTGTCGCTGATTGCTGTTGGTAACATCTTAATTTGAGAGACACATTAGGTAACTAAATATTCTTTTACAATAAACTTTTAGTGCTTATAAAGACGTCCAGTTTTCTGTATTTTCTAATATATACCAAATGTGTAAACTACACATCAATATACCTATTATAAGATTATGATTCAATTTTACTTTGGCATCACTCTAGAAACTTAAATCGGAAAACATTGGTAGACAAAGAAACGTGTAAGTGAACCACACTATTATAATTATTCAACAGAAGTTCTTGGTAGACAATGTGTTATTGTGTAGAACTTGTATTACGACCGCGCTACGTTTGACGACACGACAGCGACACCGTCAGTAGTTGATATGAAATATTTGCAACATGAGAAGTAACAGAGGAAGACAAAGTAACGTAATTAAGTTACGTAATACTCACGATCTCTTATCGCATGCCGTTTATTGTTATTAAATTTACACCAACACAAAAATACACTTGCTATGTAATACTAAGCAATTCTTAAAATTAGGGTTAGATCACCACTACATATTATACCTATATCGTGGTAATAAAAATATTTTCAAGAAGTCTCTAGGTCGTATTGAATACTTTGACACACACCTACACCCTAAAGAATGACCTTATAGGCTTATACTCACGATACCATCACGATATATCGTAGTCGTATCGTCGTGTTCAAATGTAGTAGCCACAGATATGTACATAATTACTGACCCGTGGGCGAGTGTTACCACTGCTGCAGGAACAATGCGGAGGTGTGGACGAGCATCCGTCTTACAATGACGATGTGCTACAACTATTGTCACGATCCCTGTCCGAACACAGAGCACGCATACATTTTCATACATGAATATTTTTTATTTCAGTTTCGACTGTAATGGTTTGAAGATAACATCCGATGATGGCACTGGTTCAAGCATCCGAAGAATTAAGCAATATACGGCGTAGGTACCTATATTTAATATTAAGACGATTACATTATATAATGTAATAATAATATATCAATTAATGCTGTATCCATGTCCCATATCTTAGGATAAATATATAATCTTGTCTTTTATAATGTATTAGAATATTATTGTTACTAAATTTTGATACGACACTATTGTATTTTGGTGACGTCTATAATAATCTAAATTATGTGATTTTGTAGCATTTGTGAATTTTTGCGGATAGCATTAATGAGAATAATACTATTTTATTGTTGCGACGGGAATAGACGCTGTACAGAACTGAAGCTAAAGCTAAGGGAATCTGACTTAATCTACTGTTACGACAGTATATCTCAACTGACCAGCTTCAATAGTTCACGGAAGTTTAATAACTTCTATCCTAATGGATATAAAGCCACTTCACTCTACTCTCTACCAATAACTATAATATTTTATTTACATTTCATTTCAGCATATACATTGTGGGTTTTAGGGAATTACCGTATGTATACTCAGCACCCTAATAATCCCGTCAAACGCCCCAAAAGAAAACCATTACATCACAAGATGTGGCATAAAGCGTCACTCATCTTTATACGGTAGGAGCACATCACACCTGCATTAAAAGTACCTTATTACGCTTTCTATGTAGTGTGGCTTATCAAGCTCACACGCAAAAGGCCCGGGTTTTAGAAAAACTTCAAAGGTGGCCGGGAAATGTTTTCAACCGGGCTTTCGCCTTTTTTCAATGGCAATTAGTTAGCGTTTCTGCCGACGCTTGCTCTTACGCCTTATGCAATTATGACGTCGAGTAGTTGCGGTTACCGGATGTAGTAATATCGGATGCGGTATATGCTGAGTTTTTTAGGCTAGCCTGTGCTGGGGGCGAGAAAGGACTACCTTTTTTCTTCTCATTTTGATCCTACACCTTGGCCCGTCAGTCCTCATTTGAAATCATTGAATTTGTTTTCCGTCTGTCTTTATAATATCAATTGAAATTAAAATAATCCTATTTAAAAGTTACAATCTCCAATAAAATCGTATGTAAATTTTTTACAATTTACATTTATATTTTCTTAATTAACATGAATTTTGCTAAATAAAAGGTAATAAAATATGCCAATGTCTAAAAATCACGCTAAATCAATATTATTGTAGAAAATTTCTTTGAATAATTATTATTGAAGGTAATTATTCCAAAACTTTTTAATTTTTGCTCCACAACGCGTGCGATATTACGAGCACCGCTGTAACGAGCGCTCCGTTTCGCACATCCAGTAACGTCGAGGGTGTCTTAAACTAAAAATATTGATATAAAACCGAGGTCGTGTTAATTAAGCTTTTCACTCGTTTAATTTTTTACTCAGCTGAACCCGACTTTTGGTTAGTGCTAATTTATTCATACCATTAATTAGCAATGAATCGTTTTGATCGACGAAGCAGGGGTATATATTTGTCGGACAAACTAAGCTTCTGAGGTTTCCGGGTAACTGTTATTATATATAATTACTAGTGAAATTGAGGTTTAAAAAATTTATGCGTGAATGGTACGCGTTTGAGTCTTTTATATGAAGAGAACCAAAACAAAACGTTATAATAGTACGATCAATTACAGGACGCCGTCACTTTTAACGATACAAGTAAGGCTTAATACTAATTTATAAGATATCTCCGGTACCTGACATGTGACTTTGAAACTAGGTGTACCTTCGAAAAATACTAAAAAAATCAATCCAAATCGTTAGCTTGTGTTAATTATGATATAATAAGTCTAAATATACCTATGTAGCTATTTAAAAAGTTTCCACCGCAACTCAAGAGATACTCAATATGATTAAAGAGAAACTGTACCTTGAGGTCGTCATAAACGCCATGATTTAGGGCCATAACAAAAATAAAATATTCATTAAACTTGAGAAACTTCAAAAGAATTTTGATCGCTTTCCTAATGAAGACGATATCACTTTGTTTATAAAGGCCGTTCACAAATTATAAAACAGTCCCAAAATGTCGTCGAGAAGACAAATCTCATTAAAATTGTACAAACTTACCATAAACTAATTGGTAAAGCCCCGCATTAGCCGGCTCGGTTGAAACAGAGTTCACAACGGACCAAGTTCTAATTAAATACGGCACTTTTGAATCCGTCAGCTTATCTGAGTAGACAATGAGCATTCAGGGGACTCTCGCGCTTGTGTATATTGTGTTAGAAGATATTTTGGTATGCGAAAAAATGCTTTAATTGTAAGATTACTCGTGTGGGTGTGAGGGTTCCTTTGAGAGAGTTTGAGTCGAGTGAGCCTGCGTCGTCGGGTACGAACAATGGTGGCTTGAAAAGGCAATTGATCTTCACAGACGCGATTAGCGTTTAAGGCGTTGACGAGGAAATGCAAAGTACAGGCTTTTGGTCTCGCGAAGAATGGGAAATCTTTTTCCATAAATGTCAAATCGCTCCGACTCCCTTTCTTGACTTTTTAATTTTTTCTCTTTAACGTTTGATTATTTCTCTACTAGGTATTTTTTATATAATACTAGCGACCCGCCCTGGCTTCGTACGGGTGCTATTAAATCCGCCGCGTAGTTT
>DWAK01000203.1:0-12803 GCA_018230145.1 Lepidochrysops patricia
GCGAAATGTTGAATTAACATCTCCACAGCATCAGTCACGTTTGATACCAACGCTAAAAGGAAGATTATAGGAATTTATAACAAACAAATGAACAATTTTGATATTTTTTTAAAATTACTAATAAGGTCCAAATATTATATTATGTAAGTAGATATACATCGGAGATGAAGGGTGAGCTTTTCGAAAAGGTAAGCCGAAAAAACTTAGTCCTAAAAGTGGGACTGAAACCTTTAAATCAATGGCCTATCTCTATATCCATAGAATCCATAGATTCTTATTTCAAGGTTTGGATTTAGAGTTTCGCAAAGGGAAGCCGATGGGAATCGAGTTGTTTGAACGCTTCGCTACTGGTATACACTATTTCAATTATTTGTATACGATTAAATGTTTTCTATTTACCTCTCTTCTGTGAAATATCAATATCATATTTAAGTCTTCCATCTTGTTGCGTTGGACTAGTAAAATCATCGGGAGTAACTTCGCCCTCCTCACATATCGGTATTTCGGCCAAATTCTTCCCCTAGAAGAAAGTGACTGTGACAGTACTGTGTATATCACTAATTGATTTGAAAAAAGCCATAAAAGCCTTAACGCGCTACATACACATAAGCGTGGTAGAAATTAACATTGGCAAATAAATATACATACACAGTAGGTACACATACGATACATTCAACTGAAAGATATATAAAAAAATGTAAATAAGAAACAAAATCAAAGGTACTCACAGAAACTAAACGGCGTTGTAATGCAAGTAAATTAGGTAAAATATAAAATGTTACCTGATAGTGCCTTTGTGCTACCATTGCAGATAAGTTAGGCGAATTTGGTGGAGTCGTAAGGCTTTGCACCTTGAGCTCTTCAACAGCTTTCGCCGATACGTGCTGTGTCTCGCCTTTGGGATCAGGTTTTTGTGCGAAGCTCACAGATTTTTTACTATTACAACTACTGCCACTAGAATCTGTCGACCTCTGATTCTCTTCTTGAGAACGTTTCATCTGAAGAAACTTGGTTACCTGATTTCTTACCTTTTGCACCTGATTTTGGTCCCATTCATCCATATTTTGGCAATTGAAACCACTTAGCTTAAGAAATTCTTCCAGTTGTTGTAAGTCAGAACTACTTATAAGCGCATCCGGGGGTGGAAATTCAATGTATTCCATTTTCCTGGTTCTTGGTTTCGGTAGTGGGGGTGTATGTGGCCGACGATATTGAATTTCGTTGGATTTCCCCGAATCCAAGCTACTTTCTGTACCAACGCCTTCATCTTGGAAGTATTCATTGTAATCTGCATCTTTCTCAGCGGCGTCTAAAAACTGCTGCGAAAGCCTTTTGGCAGCTAGATCATTATTTTTACGATAGTCACAATTTGGTGGATTTTGAAGATAGTAAGGTTCTTGTAACGACCTTCTCTTGGTTTTTTGTTCACCGGCACCGGTACATACAACTGCATCATTTAAATACTCATCCATTTCAAACATACTGTAACGCTTAGTGTGTGCATTTCCTTTCCTATTCTTATCTACAGATTTGCGTAAAATACTCTTTGGTAATGGTGGCCTTGGAGGCGCCAACTCGCCTTGTTTGGCGAGACGGTTTTGCTCTGCTAATGATAGAGAACGTTTTGGTATTGTTGGATTGATTCTTTGAGCTTCATTGTTTGTACAACTGGCCTCCGAACTAGTGGCGCTATCATAGCGGTAAACGAATAACGGGTTAAAGTTTCCTGTAGGCGCAGGGCTGTTTTGTGCTGAAGAATCGGTCAACATCGTAGAAGATCCACGATAACCGGATGACGGTTGAGTGGCAGTACTGGAACTAGAAGAAACCGTTGTGTTGTTTGCTAAATGCTGGCAGTCACAACTCATTGGCCTACTTTTCTGCTTAGATAAAGGTGCCTGATATTTTTCACTGCATTTGCACTCTTTCTCTTTAATATTATGTTGCCTTATTTCTGGCATTTCTGACAGCATTTGCTTACACTCAGGTGGTAATAAAAAGTTCAATGAATCCCAATCTTTAATATGGCCAATACCTTTCTTCTTCAACATTTCAACATCATTGCAAGAGAATGGTCGTTTACCTCTTACTTGCATACGGCTTCTTTTGCTTTCATTACTTTTTGGCTTAAGGTTTACTTTGATGGGATTTAAATATATATTGGGCCTTCCGTTCAAAAAGCTAATATCAGGCAAAGTATAGCTGGGGTACAGAACAAATACTGGCTTTTCACAGTCACCTTCTTTCAACTTATCCAAAAATGATGATTCCATAAGTTTTATCATTTCTCGAACACGACTGAAAGTTGAAGTTTGAAGATTTGATGTTTGCATACTTTTATCGATTGTGTCTGCTTCTAGATGTGTAGAAGTAGACTTTGTATCACAACTTTCTTTCTGAAGTACTCTGTTCAATCGAGATATCTGGGTACTGTCAGATTCAGAGCAACTGGAAATGCTTGTCGCAGATGTCGAGGAACAAGACTTTCTGTTAGCTCGTAACTTTGCAGGGCTGTTTGCAACATTGGTTCGTTTAGCGTGAGATTTATTAACTACTGCATAAACTTGAGATTCGTTTTCAATAGACTTGCTACCTTCAACTTCATCTTCCTCTACTAAGACTTCATCATAAACTCTACTGAACGGATGAACAGATCTTATTTCTTCGTATACGAGGGATTCGTCCTGCCCATCTCGAGGTAAATCTATTTGCGGTCGTTCTGAACATAATGTTCTCGAATCTCCAAGTCTTTGTTCACCCATTGATTCACCACTTTCACCACCAGAACTCGAAGGCCAACAATCTGATCTATCTAGCTGATCCATACTAACAATACCTTCGTTGCTGCCACTTTTTTGTTTCATAAAGAGTTTTACTAGATTAAATGATTGTTTTGTTTGGCTTTTATCGGATGAAGTTTGATTTTCTGTAGATGATGTGCTCATTGGTTCAGATAGCTGACTTCCATGTGACGAACGATTTTGTGATACATCGTACACCTTCATACACGTTGATGTGCCTGTTAGTCTTTGATTAACGGTGAAGGAATCGACCTAAAATAGGTGTTAAACATTAATAATGGATGGTTACTTAGATATAATTACTATAATTATTCTGTGTAGCGTTACATACCGTGGAGTTGCTCAAAGCAGCAGAATTTATCGAACTACTCATTAATTTTCGCCTGTACAAATTTGGTAAACTTTGACTTTTTATAACTGAGTTGTTCATTTCGTTTATTACCTCAGTTGAATCATTTGAGTCTCCATTGTTATTACCAGACGGATGCCTATAAAACATAACAAGGTAAATAGCTGTATAAAATACCACATAATGTGGCATAAAGTTAAATAATGTTACATTTCATCATATTTTAATTTTGTGCTTAATTTACCTTTGAAGTGGTGACTGACTTGTTTGTTTCTTCAGTTTACTCCATGTTGTTAATCCTAATTCGCTTCTAGCCATAGACGTTGTTAATTTATGAGTAAGTTTCTTACATCTCTCTAATAATTCTAAATTCCTGCGCGTTCTTTCATCACTATCTAGACCTATATTTATATTTTCCTTAACCAGATTGTCTGAAAAACGTTTAGCAGAATTAGACTACTTATCAGAATAGCTAAGCGTAATGAATCATGAGAATGTAAACATGTCAGAAAAACCACGTCACCAAATTCCATTACTCTCATATTTCGTGCATTATAATCTGACACCATTAAAAAAACTCAAGAGTAAATAGATTTGTGATTATACTTATTCTATTTATATCTCGATTCTGCATATCGAAAACTAGTTACCGAGTAACTTAAACCAAAACTCACCATGTTTTTGAATGACGGCAGGCTCGATGCACTCATTGTCCTCAGAGTAGTTGGTAACGCTGCCCTCAAATGCGATGGTATAGTTATCCTTGTTTGCTTGGCATGTAAGGATGAGGTCTTGTTCAGTAGGCAGCTCACAGTCGAGACTATCCACGCTAAAGTGAACCCCATGTACAGCTTCCTTCACCGGAGAGAATAGAAGCTCCGATTTGCATATTGACATAGTATTGATGGACCCAACCGACTCTTCGCCCTGTTAAAGAAAATTATATTTAAGCATCAAGCCACAAAAAGATTTAACCGTCCAATCTGAAGTTGAAGATGGTCCACATACTCTCCTAATCACTTTTTTGCATCAAGATCAAATTGGACTACAAAATATTCCATCTCTCATCAACATCGAAAGCATCAGTGTTGTTGAATATTTTTGTAAGCGTTTCATTCTGTTCTTGTTTCATGTTTGGCTCCTAACGCCAGCAAGTAATGTGCATTTGTAATGGTTGCCGGAAGATTTCGAAACGTAAACGCGTTGGTGAGCGCATAAACATTTGGTACCGGCAGAGATATTTTAGGAATGGTGTTCCAGAACAAGATATATAAAATGTGTTCACTTTCTATAAGTTTGTTTCACAACAGGCACATTTATTTGGCAAACGTTGTTTTATAATTATACAAATTTTCTATTTACCATAATAATTATGATATTATGACTTTTGTTATTGGGTTCTAATTAGCAAATTGTTTATGTTATTAGAAAATAATTATCCTGTAACAACTGTACAACATAATGTAGTAAACATATTTTTATCTGTGTAAGTTTAGTTTACGAGTAACTCAGATTACAATTGCAATGTTGCAAATGATCATATCTGTACTTCTAACATTCAAAAATAGTTATATGGGTTAAGTGCTTTCGTTGTATGATTTTCAGTTTAAACTCTAAACAGTAAAACGGCCAGGATTTAACTGCGTTGCTGCAGCATGCAAACCACACGTGTCTGAAATGTTTCAGCTTGTGAGAACATATGAAATACAATATTATAATGACAGCTAATGGTAGCATGTGCTAACGCGCTGGGTTAAATTTGAGAACTTTCGTTCAACATACGCAGCTCGTTACACTATGGTATGTAACTTATTTTCTGGGTTCAGTAATACCAAGATATTATAGCAGAAATATCTTTGTGAAGTTTTATAAGGTCTTAATTGTGGTCTTTGACAATATGCTTTGTCGTAAGAGTTTTGCAAGTAAAGAGTATAAATATATCTCTCGCCGACTGTACATGTGGACGTACAAATTGGTATGAGTAATGTCTGTACCATGCGTTATCAATTTAATACCCTTTCCTGTTAGAATGAGGTCAGAACAATTCAAACAAGCAATTACTAAGTAGATAGTAAGTGATGTTCTGCATTATACGCTAGCAATTCGTTGCAACTTTTCACGTAATCTATTCTTTATTAATCCAAAAGTTTAGGTTATTATAAAATTTTAAAATACAGAAACTAGGGTCAAAGACATTAAGACAACGAGTTAAGTAATTATTGTCTACTATTTAAGGATTATAATATGTCTAATGTTAAAGTTTCAAAAATCATTTAGCTAATATTTAAACCGAAACAATGCAAAGTTAAATTGTTTTATTTTGTTAATGATCATTTGTGAATTACATTATTACCTACACTTTAATTAGATCCTAAATCCTCATAAACAAATAGGTATGTTGTTAAATACTTAGTAGGTAGGTATATTATGTCTCAATATTTTGTAAAGCAAAAGATATAAGTACCTATCTAGTAATTAACAGCTAATTAATTACTATAAGATATTTATTTATAATCTTTATTAGTTAGTAGTTTAAGTGTTATTTTTGGTTAATTTCATTCCAATTGGACACTAATAAAATATATTCTTAGTTAAAATAAATGACTTTTATTAGCCTAAGGTTCCTAGGAGAGGAAGCGGCGAACAACTCATTAAGTACCTACCAAATGTCGGTCTAAGAATATATTCCAAATAATAATGATACTTAACGCCTTCAACTTACAGAATAATATCCGGTGCGTGAGTCCCAATCATATTCAGTCACACCCATTTTAAAATAACTCAACAGTTCTATCACTTCACACAAGTCACTAAAGTATTTGTATACCGTTTGGTCAACTATCTAACACAAACACCATCTATCAGACGCAGTGTTTCCGAAATGACCTTATTTTCACAACAATTAGTAAACGGCTTCATTGCAAGAAAACGGAGCACAGTCCTCCTGAAAGCCCCGAGCGTTACTGCAGCGGTGGGTATATTAATTTTAATATTAGCTACCGCCAGTGTTTCTTAAACTGTACCGGACTTAATACCAATCATGCTGATAGCAGTAATTATATCGACCTAGACATCGAATTTTCTGCTTAAAATTTTGCACCTTTTATTGAACATGTAGTTTACCTAGTTTTTACTAACTTGCACAATATACACGTATTCTTTGTAACAACATTTTGTTTAAACTAGCGTGAAATAGTTATTTCACGGCCGAGATGATTTGAAGTTCAAAATTATATGATATTAATATACGTTTGAATACCGCTACCATTTACCGCATGTGCTTAATTTTGATCTTTTAATTTATATTTGAGACTAGGTATTGAGATGAATTTCATTCCTTTGACATTGTGTCATTTTACATTATTTTAGTACAATTGCCATTTACTAAACGAACACTTAAGGAAACGCGATTAAGCTGTTACATGAACCAGTAATAATTAAAATTATACCTAAACACTAAAATATTCAACGAAGAATTTGAATTGAGTTTTTAACTACTTACATAATAATTGAAACGCAGATAATATCATATACTTAATTGTAAGTTAGCTGAAGTGTATTTAAAAATAAATTGAGTGAAGCGGGTACTGCAATAGCTGTGGTAATAGTGAAAACAGTTTGAGAATATGTGTCAATTCGGTTGATTTCATTGGCAACGCACACATGGTAGCCGAATGTCGGACGATGAACAGATATAGTGCACACACACCCGCAGGCGAGGGGGACTGATGCCAAGGAATTGGGAGCATTATTGAAGTGATTGACGCTATTACACGCACACACTGACACCCTATTTTATCTTTACTACTGGTACATCCCGCGAGACCAACGTACTACTGGGGAGCCGTACCTATATAGGAAGTGATGTGAATTCGAGCCAAGTACTTTGGACTTTCCATCTATTTGTATGGATGACACTCTCGCACACCTGGGACGCTACTTATAAAATATGGTTATGTACAAAATGATAAAAGTAATGTCTCATTATTATGCGCATGGGCAATTAATTTATAAGTGTTTTAAAAAGTACAGACACATAGGAGTGTAATATAAAAATAACATTGAATTAAGTGTTGCAATAGTATTATTATAATAATTATGCCATTATGATAATATGAAGTATGATGATCGAATGTATCGCTGAAGATGCGAAAGCGCTCTCTATGGAAGCGTGTGTGAACTAGCGACGCCATATGAGTGTTAGTGATCATGGAACAAGGCGTGACTGATGAGTGATGACACATCGATCAGCAAAGCGCGAACCTGAAAACTACTGCCAGCGCTCATAGAGCTGTCCAACTGAAACTGTTCCATCAGAGAACTCGAGATACTCGCAAACATCTCGCCTTGGGGGTTACTCTGCAATACACCACATTATGAAACCATAGCCAATGAGTTAAGAACTGAAAAATAAAAGTCATACATAAAATAAATAAACATACGGAATAGAAAGACGGTCGCAACATATATAAATATTAACACTAGTTAATGTTAAACCCAGTTAAATTACAGGGGTATAAAATTATAACCTTTATCCCAGAAATTCGTAAAAATGAATTATATTTAGTTAGTGGATATTATTAGATTTAGTTAGTGGATTACGTCTAATATGCAATACTTGTATGTTGTTGATTTTAATAATAGAATTGGTAGGTATGTAAAAAGATATAGAATAAAAATATAAGGCTTGGGATCAACAACATTTTAATAACACTTAATACCTAACATATTGATAACTAGAGCGGAAATAATAATATTTTAAAAATGTAAGAATTATGTCATTATGCACAGGTTATTATTTTGGTAGCAACAATATTTGAACATAAAATTCAGATGCTTTTCGTCATTAATAACAATACCAGACAGAGTTCATTAACGATGACACAAATTTTAGTGAAGGGTCTCCATTCGATTCATTCAATTGTTTATTGATTAGACATGACATTATCACTAAAACTTAAAATACCTGTAAGGTGACTAACATTCGTGATACTTATTAATCAGAATTTATGACTGAGTCAGGGCAGATATTCCATTGAACAGGAACGTTAAACAATACTGTTGTATTGTAAATTATAACATTAATATGTAAGTTATCAGCGCCCACTGGATTCAAAAACATAATTGCAAACGTTAGTAGGAAGGGAAACGAAAACAAAAGGAAGACGAAATAGAATTTCGTAAATCTACCGAATAAGTAAGTTCTGAAATTTAAAATGAAATAGATAATATTGATAACCAAGCTGACAGTAAGTCTACTTATACCCTCATTTCTGGAAACATTAGATCTTTTATAGAAGGAAATAAAAATAGTCTCCAATCATCAGTCCGATCTAAGTCTTATTATACATGTACGTAAATATAAATAATGTATCTGCTACTGTGTCAGCTATCTATCATGGCGCCAAGGTAAGCCTACATCTGCATATCAATTGCAATTAGTAATTAGTGCCTAATGACTAGCAAATGGCTGCAGGATAGATTACAGTGGCATAGATAATATATTATGAAACGGTAAAATTTCTACATAATATAATTACCGTCGGTAGCAGATGATGTATTTATGATTAACACAGTTTAATTCACAATAGAAAATAACTAAATAAACCTTCTAAAATATTTCTTTTAATTACCAGAAAATTGACGTCAAACAGTTGTCGCGTTTTTGCAACTTTCACCAACTTAAGTAAGGTTATGATGATGATGACAAAAGACACGGTAGTAAATAATCTGACTGAATTTACTACCTTCTTGTCAATTTTTACACCTCGAGGCCATATGGATCCTTCCTTTTAAGGCTTCTCACATCCTCAATGCGAATTACCATGAGTGTGCAAACAAGACAGAGGTCGAGATTATAATTTGTCCCCATTATGAAACGGGTGAAAACCTGCTTCTTCATATTAAGCCGTGTTTATTAAGCTAATTAACCTCAATATTACATTGGATTTATGTGTCTTTGTAATTAATCAGCAAATATTTCTTAATCTTAAGTTTGTGTGGGTCGCATTTGTATGAAAGTCCATATGAATTTATGCTTTTTTCTCTTTTAAAGAATAATATTAAACAATCTAAAATAAGAATTGAATATCTGGAAATGATGAGAAGTTTCGGAATTATTCTTTATCAAATGTGTTGCTCCAAAATGTTTATAAAGCTTTCCTTAATACCCAGTTCTTATCTAATAATTTTATAACCTATGATTCCCCATTTAATGGTGATATAACGGTTGTGTGATTATGTAACTCGTTAACTACGAACACCACAGGTAATTAGAGTGTTATCCGTGCTGGTCTCGGTTAGCTAATTGGCACCGTACTTCCTGCCACGTTAATGGTCTTCGTAGTCATTATGTGAAGATTTTGCATTTGGCGTTAAGCTCTTTTCGTGTTCAACACATTTTTCTTGGTGTCGTGTAATCGATAAGTAAAATGCCAGAGTTTAAGTGGAGTTCTTTGTTAAATTTAGCTCCCCTTGCCGTCATGAGATGGCGCTGTGCTGACAAAGCCAGCTTTAGAAACTTAACAATATTGTAATGCTGCAAAACATTAGTTAGGCAGCCAAATATATAATTGATATAAATATTTAAGATTTTAAAAGCAGACAATACAAATATTAAAAGCAAATATTTGTAAAGTACGGCAGCTACATGATAATTTTTCAAAAAGCAGTACTTAGTTGATTGTAAAAGGTAAGTATATTTAGCTGGGGATAAAAAATTCCATACGAAAAATATAAAAAGTGAATACGAATCATTTCGAAATGCATTAGCATTGCGTAAAAATCAATCGCGATATATAGGTGAAAGTGAGAGCACACGTACCTATATTGTTATTTAGCACGTAACAAAACAATTTAAAGAAGCAATTCTACGCCTACGTCCTACGTGGCTTTCATAATTGTTGCCTCATTTCATGTTTGACTTAGAGAGTGAATCATTTTATACCAATAAAAAACTAATAGTTTCTAATGAAAGGTATTGATGAAGGTATAATCTTAGGTCTGAGGATAAAAATATTAACGTGACTGCCTCGCAAACAGTTAAAGTCCAAAAATTAAAATATATTATGTATAAAAGAAAAATTACTAAAATTAAAGCTATAGCCTATACCTACAGATATGAAGGCTTTATAGCCTGCGCTATAAGGCTTCACTGTTTTCAGAATTGTCTTCAATTCTCATAATCTTTATGAGCAAATAAGCGTGACCTATATTGAAGGTCGAGGGTCTTATGCTTCGCTTCGCACAAATATTTGGATAATAAATACTCGAGGTCAAGTATATTTTAACCTTATTTATTACCGATTTATTATTTTTTTAAGACTTATTGTCTCTTCCCCGATCTCAACTTTCTATATCTTCAATACTGTCTGAATTGTCAACAGCTTTCTTATCAGATTCAGAGAGTTTTAAAGCACGCAGAACGATTTTGCTATAATTATTTTTAATAATTTATTATTAGCTTCAAATTTTATATAGTTTTTCTATTTACTAACCATCCCACCAAACCATTAAGTGACTACATTACATTTTGATGTAAGATTTAAATATATAGTAACTTTAGTTCTTCGCATAAAAATTTAAGTTTAAGTTTCGTCCAAGCAGTTTTCCAGAATGATCAATGGATGATACAGATGAGCAACTTACATCGTGGGCTATATCATCGATAATGGCGTCGTGAGGCAAATCGGTAGTCATCAGGAGAGCGTGGATGTCTTCGGTCTTGAAACTCTCCATGTCGGCTTCGGCGAGATTCGCATCGAGGTCCCTCGCCAGCTCTTTGTATCGTGAGGCGAATTCGAAGCGGGATGTTAGATCGCTCAGACCTTTATATGAAGCCGACACTGACGACAGCACTGAGATATGGTGACAGGAGCCGTCTCGGAACATTGGACTGAAATAAGAAAATAATTTCATCAGTAACTTATATTTGTAATTGGAATTATGTTATTGGGCTAAGAAACGACCAGCAATACTTGAAAAGCTATTAAAGCCACTTATAAACACTTGCAACATCTAAATAATTGTACCTCTGTACTATAAGGAATGGAACAAGAAATGAACAGATTAGATGGATCAGCCAAAGCGATTACCGCCGAAACACACTTACAACATCAGAAAAGTTACGACCATATCTGAAACCTTTTTTCATGTGTAAGGTATACCTGGGGCAGAATATATTCTGCCCCAATCATAATAGACTCATAATTAATTTCTTATATCAGCAAATTGTAAGTGATCTCTAGTCTCAGATATTCTAATCAACAAACCACTATCTTTAGATTAATGATGGGGGACCGTCTTATCTCAAACTGCTATAACTTGTTCCAGTTGGAAAATATGCTGCTTATAATCACTTCTCATTCACTTGTCCTTTAATGGAAGATAGTGGATGATTTATTATTGAAATACAAACAAATTTTATTACTGATTGAGATAATGTAATAAATATGATTCAGCGATAAACACAGTATATTATATCATATTGTAACCTCTATGGTGTAGGTATGCAGTAACAAATTTTATGAAAGGTCAACGCTCACAAGAAGAGATTAACATGGTTAAACTATTACACAAATATACGTCACGCTTTCTGAGTTCCCTAATTCGGAGCACAAGTTACCAGCAACTCGTGCGTTACAGTTTACGACTAGTAGCAAAAAATTACTACACCGAGATAGGTAAAAGAAGAAAAACTTGTTTTGAAATAAAAGAAAGGTATAAGTAAAATAACTTTAAAAGTAAAAAAAAACTTCGATTTGAAACAAGCCAAGGTAAAACGGTAAGATGTTAATGAACTAATAGTTACAATAGAAAGGGAAGCATATACTTGCAAGTATACTTATAATAAAGTTTTCGACAGTTTGGACCAAAGCTACAAGCTAAACAAATACATGCGAAAATGTTATTAATTGCCATTACTTTGCAAGGATCTAGGATCCTTGCAAAGTAATGGTACGTATTACTACTAGTACTACTAGTAGTATTACCTAGTCGGTTAATAGGTACCAAACTCATTCCATTTAAATTAGTCGCAAATATAGTAGAAGTGAAATAAAATTAAAGGAAAACAAACTAACGGGGGATATAATGAAACCGTGATCAAGGTAACCAGGATGTTGTAAACTTGTTACACGAAAATTTGGCGCGTCAAATGTGTGGTGACACGCATAGCTACCCTTAGTTTTGAAATCGTGGATACTCACTTATAGTCAAGCAGCCAAAGATAGTCGTGATTATAGATTGATAGAATCGTGTATACTCACTTATAGTCAAGCAGCCAAAGATAACCGGAGTTGTCGCAGTGGGAGTCGAGTTCATCGTGCGTGGAGTGCTGCGAGCCGGCGAGGCTGGTGTTGCTGTTGCAGTCCTCCTCCACGCCCACGCCGGGACTCGCCGCCTTCAGGCCCAGCCGTGGCGGTGGCCCTGGAAAATGCAAGCCCAAATGTCAGTAACCTCAAATTCATTATTTCCTGACTAATACAAAGATACAGTAAAAATTGGGCCAAAATTATAAGTATACGCTGATTTAATTTGCGCATTTTAAAGCTTATCTACTTTTACATCGTTGGAAATGGCAACAAAAATCATAATAGTATGGGGATAGGTATAATTCTTAAAATGGATTCTAATTATATCGACATAATCTAAAG